>JAXGGA010006891.1:0-66474 GCA_038373865.1 Uloborus plumipes | reverse complement strand
CGTGCCCACGAGAGTCGCTGCAAGCGATGTCGTTCTGTCAGTAAAGGCACTCGAGTCGGTCTTCTGCTGGAATAGCCCAAGAAATCCAAATTTCTCCGCACAGTTCTAGCAGACACGTCCATTTGTACGTCCCCACATTGATTTCTACGGTGATTTGACGCAGTGTTGCTTGTCTGTTAGAATTTACGACTCTTTGCAGACGTCGCCGGTCTCGATCTTTAAGTGCAGGCGGTCGACCACTGCGCTGTCCATGGTGGGATGTTATGCCTGAAATTTCATACTCTCGGCACACTCTTGACACAGTGGATCTGGGAATGTTGAATTCTCTAACGATTTCCGAAATGGCATGACCCATGCGTCTAGCTCCAACTAACATTCCGCGTTCAAAGTCTGTTAATTCACGTCGTGCGGTCATCATCACGTTAAAACCTCTTCACATGAATAACTTGAACAGAAATGAAAGCTCTGTAAAAGCACTGCGCATTTATACCTGTTCTATGCGATGCTACTGCCATCTGAAAATTTGCATATTGCTATCCCATGACTTTTGTCACTTCAGTGTATATTGCCAATTCACGGTGAAAATATATATTATGTAAGAGTGCTTACATTACAATACTAAATTTTTGAAACAAAAACTTCGGACAATTATTATTGTTTAAGATTAATTCAGTTTCCAAAATTCTTTCTAAAATAACAAAATGCACAAGCACAAAAAGTTTTCATATTTTTGAGCAAAAACATCTACACTACAAGTTTAATATAGCTTACAATACTTATACGATTGATTAAAATATATGTGCATCACAACTTAAATGTAACATTTAATAAATGTACCTTAGGCAGCAAGCCATAAACCACTTGTAAATTTGTTCATCATAAAATGAAGAAAAAAAATCTGCTGACGATAACATAAAATAAAATTGTACAAAACGCTGCATAAGAAAAAAAACCTTCTTAGATTTGCATATTTTCGAGCAGAAAACTTAATTTCTTTCGACTTAAGGGCTCAAAAAATAGATATCACCCTCACCGACAACTTTATGCGTAACTTCATTTCCCCAGTTTTCTGTATAATCAAGCTAACTTGTGCTTCTACCCTCTTAACCGTTTCCAATATATCTGGAAAAGAAGATGTCGGAGAAAGAAAATATATTTCGCATTCGCTGCAACCTTTGCCAGACATAGAGCTACTTACTTAATGTTAAAATGATGTTGACACAGCTCTCTGGATTCGTGTTTGCACTCCCGGAGGAGGATGGAGAGGGGAGGGATCAAAGGAAGTAAGGTAAGTGCTCCGGGGAGAAGTGGTGCAATCGATGCACGGTTTGGGGATTTTGAGAATGACCTTTGCAGAAGGGTTTAGAAATATGTTTTAAATATTTTCTGGCTTTTAAAAATGGTATGACGGGCTGTGTTTGTAAGTTTTTTTGTTTCTGGTGGATGAAATTGCGTAAGTTAGAGCAAATAATTGTATTGTGCAGTTGTTGAAAAAACAAGTTTGTCCAAAGATATAAAATGAATGTATGGGAAAATATAAACACGGCTTTATTATGTCGTTTATACTGTATAACACCTTCAACACAAATGATACATTTTGTTTAATTCTTTTAATGATTCATGTCAGCAGGCCCGTCATTTAGGGGGGCAGGGAGGTCATTCCCCCTGACTTTGAGAAAACAATGTATTTACATATAAGTGGGCGTGGTTTTTGCTGTTTTCTGGTGAAATTGTATTGTGTTTTTACCCTTTGCCCCCTCCCCCATGGAAAAACTTGAAGTGACGTCCCTACATGTTAGACTGGCGTCTTTCATTCCAGATTGCACAAAAAATAAAAACTTTTTTTGTTTTCTGAAAAATGAATTATGCTTAAAGATAACGATATATTTTTTAATGAATTGAAAGCCTTTATCTTTGGAAAATATTTGCAGTAATTTTGAACAAAATTACATCAACAGTTTTTTTTTTAAGATTCATTTAATTTTCCGCTGGATTATTACAACTTGTAAATGAGCAAAATATAAAACGCATCATTATCGTAAAAACTGATCATTCTATTCCAGCAGTCATAACTGATTTTTTTTATTGCATTTGAACTTCATACTATATTTTATTTTTTAAACCAAAAATTACTTTTCATTACAACCCTTTGTGAAAGTGCTTACTCAACTCAGTAATGCAAATTGAAGGTCATGAGTAAAAAAAAAAAATAAGTGAAAGAAACAAAAATACAGAATGTTTCTACCACAAGCCGCCAACAGAGCGATAAGCTCCGTGTATTGGCCCGAGTAGAAATAGGTTTTTTTGCTTTTTCGCAACGCTGTTCTTCAGGGATGCCGTAGCAGGCAAAAGTCGCAAGCAAAGTAATGCCTTTCTAAAAATTTGACTAGGGTTTTCGCATAAAATTATTTAAAACAATCATCGCTAACTCCATTTTAGGTTGTTGGATTGAACTTTGACGAATTCAACACAGTGGTTTAGTATACTTAAACTGATTGATACAATGTAAGAAAAAAAATCTTCGCAATGAAAGGATGGTACAGCTGCAATTTAATTTTTGTGGGTGAAAGGCTGAAATTACAGTAATCCGACGTCGCTAGTTTCGTTTCTTAAAGCGTGCTTTATTTGCGCTTAGTTATTAAAAAAAAAAAAAAATCAGTAAAAAACCAATTATTGTGTTTAAAAATTCAGTGATGGTGAACTCTCGTGTTTCGTAAGTCTCTTAACAATATCTAGTAGTCAAAGTTGCAATATTTAATAGGTTGAAACTTCTCTCCGTCGTACAGGAAACCATTGATTACTGCGCCTTCAAAGGGATTATGGACACAAAGATTAGCAAGCAAGTTGGTATCTCACGTTGAATATCACGTAATTTTGTACATCCATGATGGCTAATTAGTGTTGGACACTATACTGGTAAACAATGCCTTCCAGAATATGCTATGCAACGTCATGGGAGCTAAACACCGGAGTTATAGTTTATGACGAATAAAATGTAACCTGAGTAGCAACAGGCACGTCTATGAAGTGCTAATGACCGAAGTCGTTCATTTCGTTCAAGGCATTCCTGAAGTCATCTTTCAACAGGACAATGCCCGCCCAAATGTTGCAAAGAATGCTTTAGGTACTTTTAAAAAATACGCACATATTTTCTTTCTGAGCCTGCCTATTCTCTCTGGAAATGTAGTATATTGAACACAATACGCAAGCGTGGTGGCTTTGAAAATTTACAGCCTTGCATAACATCGTCTTTCATTTGCTGCAAATTTCATTTCATTCTAGGTGTTTTTTCAGGTTTTTGCATTTTTTACAAGCAGCAGTGTATTTCTTTGAATAGTAGTGCTTATTTTATTGTTTTTAGTATCTGTTATTATTGTTAATATTATTACTTAGTTAATATTGATGTTAATTTTATATCATATTTTTAAATTTGACGACTTTAAATTTGTGTAAAAACTAGCATCAAGCTGGCTTGCTACTGACGTTAAAACTGTCGTGCTACGCACAAAAGTCGTACCTGCACTTTTTCACAAAATTGAGTTATCGCGAACAATTATCTGTTTGTGACGTATTTTACCTAAATACAAAATTATATGATCATTTTAGAACGGGAAATACTAAAAAAAAAAATATGAAAAAGTTTCATCTGAATCAAATATATGATGGCACCAGAGACGTCATTTCAAGTTTTTCCGGGGGGGGGGGGGGGCAAAGGGTAAAAACAAAATACAATTTCACCAGAAGACAACAAAAACCGGCTCAGTTATATATAAATACATTGATTTCTCAAAGTCAGGGGGGAGGGGAATTGACCCCCCC
Source organism: Uloborus plumipes (assembly GCA_038373865.1). Taxonomy (NCBI): domain Eukaryota; kingdom Metazoa; phylum Arthropoda; class Arachnida; order Araneae; family Uloboridae; genus Uloborus; species Uloborus plumipes. The sequence continues at coordinate 62,655 of JAXGGA010006891.1, read as the reverse complement.
CCCGCCCCCCTAAATGACGGGCCAGGTGGCACAAAATTTTAAAAAATTATATCTCAGTTCGAGCACGACTGTGCAGATACCACTTTTGCGCTTAGCATGGCAGTATAGCAGAGACACCTTGAAATTGAAAAAATAAAACACGAAACCTTCTTCAGCAAAACGGCATGTGAAAAATATTTCATATTATAGTTTACTTGCAGCCGATTTTCGTCAGATATGTTACGCTCATACGGGACTTAGTACAGTCCTCCAAGAGAGTCCCACTATTAACCCCTCAAGATCAATAGAATATTTTTCAAAGGTCGTGGCGGTATATTCCGCGAGTTGTTGGTCTCGAAACTGCAAGATTCCGGGTTCGATACCAGCCGGTGGAAGATCATCCGTTCAGTCTAATGTTGAATGGGAAGCTTTAAATATGTCGTGGTGACAAAGTCCTTTAAGTTTCCTTTTCAAGTTAAGTCCTCTGGAGCTGCTGAACCAGAAATTATTCAACTTCTGAGTTTGAATCAAAATTATTGAAATGTTGATGTTGCCTAAACTAAATAGGACTTTCACCTTACTCGTTTTTGCCATGATTCAGACAGGATTCTCTAATCGTTCTCGGATACCTGAGTGGCTTAAGCAAGAGCAATAATGGCAACATGTTCTCTAGATATTTATTTTTAATATTAGTGCTCTGACTAGGAACTTTCTCACGGTGAAGGCATTTCTTTGATGCCTTTCCAGTTGATGAATGCAGTCCATTTTACTTTTCACGAAGATTAGTGCACCGTAGTTCGTGTTTTTTGTAGAAAAGGGGACTTCGTTGCATTAAAATAGAACTAAGTTCTCTTTGTCTCGGGGTGGATTTTCCCTTTGCTTAGCATTTAACAAAATCTTGAACTGCTGGCTTAATCTCCGCTGTTTTCAAGAGAGCTCGAGAGATTACCCCACAAATTGTTTTCTTAATTGAATTTTAGAACTATCCAACACCTATCGAACGACTGTGGAACTTGATTCCTCTTAGATCTAAATTCTTTTGTATGTGACACCTATTAGGGGTGCGACATCTATGACAAAAATCGATGTCACGAAATATTGTTGCATTAGTACATCGAAAAAAGAACACCGATCTTTTATGATATGCGTGTATTACCCACAGATTTGAATATAAAGTAAACCTTTGTTATATCGCGACTCGTCATATCACTCAATGGGATCTATCGTGCTTTTCTATTGTCTCCGGAAAAAACATGGACTGTTAAACATCGGTGATAATTAACCCATTTATGTCCAAGTTTTTTTTACATTTTTTTTAAAGTTTTATCTGCTTAAAACTCTTACTTGGAATGGTTTACGTACATTTTAGGCGTAAAATAGATCGCCGTTGCCATATCTATTAAGTTATTTAACTCCTGTTTATGGGACACTAGGCAGATATGTGCGCAAAATACGACCTTACTTGACTTTACTTTTGCAAAGTAACATTACAGAAAGTATGTGATCAATTTTACGGAAATCATTTTAAAATAGTTTAATTGCATGAAAAATAAGTTGGCAAAAAACACTTTACTTTCTGGGGCTACCAATGCTGGATCTTTGCTTGATTGATTTGTCTCAAAATATATGGCAATAAATAAACTCTGATGTCCAACATGTGGTTCTACCTTAGGGTGAGTCGAAAAAATCGATTTTTTTATTTCGAAATCGCATTACCCCTCAAAAGTTGTGGTTTAGTATCCACAACTTGGGAAAAATAAAAAAAAAATTCTAAGTTGACGTCTTCGGTTCGCGCATGAGGCTCAAAGTTGGAAAAAATATGTTAAAAATGGAAATTTTCAAAAAGAAAAAAAGAAAAAAAATTGTACCTTTTTACAATGCAACTGCCATAAGCTGTAAATGTTTTGTGCATTTTTAATCTAAAAAAATATTTTATAGCTTCTGCATACGATCTTTAGTTTGCACATCAGCCTTAAATTGGGCTAAAATCGCCTACAATGTCAAATTTCGAAAATATCGATTTTTTTAATTTCGAAATCGCATTAACTCTCAAAAGTTGTGGTTTTGTGTCCAAAATTTGGGGAAAATTAAAAAAAAAAAAAATCTAAGTTGACTCCTTCGATTTGCGCATGAGGCTCAAAGTTGGAAAATATATGCTAAAAATGGAAATTTTCAAAAAATAGTTTGAAAAAAAAAGTAATTTTTTCCTATCGAAGCTGATTTAAATTGTTAGTAAATAACATAATTTGAACCCAAAAAATTATATATAACATTTAGAAGATACATTCTGTTTGTGCATAAGGCTCAAAATATGAAAAAAAAAAAAAAAAAAAAAACTGAACCAGAACGCACTATGTCGGCGCTGTGCCGGTATATTTTTGTTCTACAGCCGACTTGTCTAGACAATACACATATTCTAGGAGACAGTTTAAAGTCCCTGCAGTCAGCACTCCCTTTAGTTGTCATTTAGTCACCTAGAGTGCAGCGTGTTTAGCTTTGGGTGAGATTTTTTGTAACTTTATAGCATATTTTTATGCTCAAGTTTTGTTATACTGTTCTCCGTTCTCCGAATAATAAATAATGGAACCCCGGAAAACTTCTAAACGTTTAATTGTTTGTCCGTTTTTTGGTGCACCGAAAGGGTTAAGTCAAAGTGTTTTACCCACATGTGCAGATGTGTTGTTAGCTTGCTTTGAAGAAAAATCGCAATCTGTAAAAGGCGAACCTTTTTCAAGGATTTCAGATTGCATAGCTGCTAAAAGAAATATACTGCAACGCTTCTACACCAACGGTCAGTTATGTACGTATTGTAAAATTGATAAAGGATTACAATAATAAATACTACACTTTGAGAAAGTCATTTAGTCGTGATAAAGATAAATTGAACTTCAAGACAAAACTCAATCACTTTGTTAATGAAGCGAAGTCTTAACGTTTTGACGTTGCTTCTTGCAAGTGTGCAATGAATTTTTCGTGTTCTTGCGCTAAAAAGCCAATCTCTTGTTGACGTAAACTGTACTTCTGTACATTGGTATAGAACGCACATTGGTATTACCACTGTACATTGGTATAGAACGCACATTGGTATTACCACTGTACATTGGTATAGAACGCACATTGGTATTACCACTGTACATTGGTATAGAAGTTTTGCAGTAAATTTCTTCTATTTGATTCACTTTCAGTTGCTAATTGAAGATGCTGTTTGTTTGGCGGGTCTAGCTGACTAAGTGACAACCAAAAGAAGTGCAGACTGCAGAGACTTTGAACTGTCTCCTAGAATATGTGTAATGTCTAGACAAGTCGGCTGTAGAATAAAAATATTCCGGCACAGCGCCGACATAGTGCGTTCTGATTCAGTTTTGGACATTTTTTTTCATATTTTGAGCCTTATGCACACACAGAATGTATCTTCTAAAAGTTATATGTATTTTTTTGGGGGGTTTAAAGTATGTTATCGACTAACAATTTAAATCAGCTTCGATAGAAAAAAATTCCCTTTTTTTTCAAACTATTTTTTGAAAATTTCCATTTTTAGCATATATTTTTCAACTTTGAGCCTCATGCGTGAATCGAAGGAGTCAACTTAGATTTTTTTTAAATTTTCCCCAAATTTTGGATACCAAACCACAACTTTTGAGAGGTAATGCGATTTCAAAATTAAAAAAAATCGATATTTTCGAAATTTGACATTGTAGTCAATTTTAGCCCAATTTAAGGCTGATTTGCAAACTAAAGATCGTATGTAAAAGCTATAAAATATTTTTTTAGATTAAAAATGCACAAAATATTTGCAGCTTATGGCAGTTGCATTGTAAAAAGTTACAATTTTTTTTTCTTTTTTTCTTTTTGAAAATTTCCATTTTTAACATATTTTTTCCAACTTTGAGCCTCATGTGCGAACCGAAGACGTCAACTTAGAATTTTTTTTTTATTTTTCCCAAGTTGTGGATACTAAACCACAACTTTTGAGGGATAATGCGATTTCGAAATAAAAAAATCGATTTTTTCGACTCACCCTATTCTACCTAGTTTTCCCAGGAAGAAGGAGTATTTAACGTGTGAAAAACAGCTTTAGTACAACAATATACCCATTACAGGCTTTTGTATGCAGTAACTAACTAGCGTCCCGTTTTTAGGCTATTGGGCATAAATGGGTTAAAAAAAACTTTTTCCAGTGAGATAGATATTGAAACTGCTGATTAACGCTGTAATTTTTACCGCATGTTTTCGAGAAACATTTTTCTGCTGAAATGTAAAACATCGAACGTAAAACAACAAAATTCAGAAACAATCAACCGTAAATCATAGGAGGTTATTAACGATAACTTATCCCGATGAGACAGACATTGCAACTACAGGTGAACAATGAATCTTCTTGTCGCATATTTTTAAAATTGTTTTGTTTTTAAAATATCACTATAAAAATATATAAAAAAGATGAACGATAAGCAGCAATGGTTAAAAAATGTTGAGCGCGAAATATAGATAGTAATAATAGAAAACTTTTTTCGTTGAGAGAGATTTTGGAACAGCTGATTAACGGTAAACTTTTTAATAAGAATAACTATCGCATGTTTTTGCGAAACTTTTTTGGCTGCAATATAAAACATCGACATTTAAAAAAAAAAAAAACATCGAACTCAAAACAGCGATGTTTGAAAACCACTGACAGTAAAACATCGATGGTAAAAATATCGATGTTTTCAAAACATCGACATCGATGTCGCACCACTAACACCAACTATTTCGAACCTCATATCAGCTGAAAATCTTTTCTCCCGGTAAAGAAAAAAATAATAAAAGCCTTAGAAGTAGTAGCTGAAAGCATTGTAGAAGTATCGCAAAATGAAAAAAAAGGAATTGGTAAATAAATAAATAAAACTAACTAAGTTAATAAATATCGAAAAATTTAAAGTTGGAAATGGGGAAACTGTATGATGTCTCTCGGTCGGTCTATTAGTCTGTCTGTAGAGCAGTCGGTCTCACTGTAAACTCTTTACTAACTTTTGAGTGAATGGTCCAACTCGTACCAATTACTTTTTTTTTGTTCGCAAGACCTCGGGAAACCAACTTCATTCACCAAGTTTCATATTTCTGATTAGCATAATTTTTCGTTGAAGTTTAAGCAGTTGCAAAAAAAAAAAAAAAAAATCAACAAACAGCAAAGGAAAATTTAAGAGCAATATCCTGAATTTAAGGGTGAAATTCCCTCAAACTAGCTTTGTTAGAAAAAGCTCTTGATGAAAAACCTGTACTGCATCTATTTTTGAATTATTCTAAATGTTTTAACATTGACGACAGCAGGAATTAATAACTGCTATCGATAGTTTGTTTCTAATCTACGATTGGGAGCAAGCGATCTTAATTTATAAGCGTTACATGTTTGGCACCAATAACTGCGCGAGGAATTTGTCTCATTTGTATCTGTTGAAAAAAAAAAAAAAAGAATAGGAAATGTCTACTTATATAGAGTTTCTGCAAAACAACAGGGTTACCAAAATAAAACCTCACCTAACAATTTGACGACTGGTCTGTTTCTCAATAATTGAAATACCCACGCAAAAACAGAATTTACCAAAGTGGAAATAAAAGTAAATTTAAAATGCATTATATTTTTTACATACATAAAGAACTAAGCAGACGCTTTTTTTTTTATGAAAGTAATCAAAGAAGATATAAAGATGCCTCTTTGAACAGTTGAGAGATCCATCATTTCACGTGTTTGGAAAAAAAAAAAGACTTTCTAAACTAACCTGTAAGAGTTATGTACATTGTTATTAAAAAAGCAAACATGGTAGCTATTTTTATATTTTAATAAATACGGAATGCATTAAAAAATGTCACTTGTATTAACTGGTATTTGTATTACTATGATAACCACCTGTACCTGTAACACAAAAAGTAACAACCATATCTTTTGTTAGATTTCGTGGTTTACACAAAGCTAATTTTTTTCCGCTGAAATTTATCCTTTTACCTTACATGAAAATTTTCAGAATCAAATCCATAAGCTCAAAGCAATTTATGTGTTACGATACTTTAAAGTTAATTTTGAAAATTTTTTGTTAAAGCTTATTTGTTGTAAGATTATTATTATGCATTGATGCCTGTGTCGTGAAAATCCAAGCTGAATAATATTCAGCTTCGAATTATAGTAAAGCATATGGTTTCTACTTTTCAAAAATATTTTTTGTAGCTCTAGCAGACTGCATGTTAAAATATATATTAAGGAAAGGAAAAAACGGAAGCTTACCTCTCGCTCCTTTTTATTTCTAGTTGTAATCTAGCTTCGTGGCTACACAAAATACTAATTTCAATATTTTTTTATTGTTTGTTGGCTTTCTAAGTTGAATCATTTATTTGTACCATTATCACTCAGCTCTGTATTAAATTTCATCCAATTATGACGGACCAATTTGAACTAAATTGACAATTGATTGTGAAGTTTTAATGCAAGTAACAAAATTAAGCGACATTTTTTCCATGAAAAAATATTTTATCATTTTATCTCTATATTCCCATAAAGCTTGAAGCCATAAATAAAAAACCTTGACAACTGGGCAATGACCCTAATTTACTATTGATCATGATTTTTTGTTTCCTCTTTTTCTTCCTTATTTTGTCTTTTCCTTTCTTTTTTTCTTTTCCTTTCTTTCTTTCTCTCCCCCCTTTTTTTTCATTCCTTTTCTTTTTTTTCACAAAAAACTTTTGTTTGGTACCAAGCAGCTCTTGGAGGGGGGAAAAAAACAGCGCACCGAAAAAGAACAATAAGCTATAGAAACAAACGAAATATTTCATCGCTTCTGGCCCTAGAAAAAAGGTCATGCCCATAACACGTTATTACTGAACCTAGTTCCAACTGACCTGCACCAGTATGACTCTGTAGAAATGTATCTCAGCGACGAGTTTTCAGATTCACCTCCGGGCGGGGCATTGATCAAACTTTTACTATCCACTCGCCCTGTTCTCAGCTCCCCCCCTCCCCCAAACTCGCCTACGCGCGTATTCTCCGCTTGCTCCAGAAATTCAATCTCGTCGTCAAAAGCCTCCGACCCGGCACATAGCCCCGAGAGGCCTGCCGACGCCTTTTTACATTAAGAGTACGCTTCGGAAATTTTCCGGGCGGAGTGGTTAATATCGGAGAGGCCCGGAATCGATGTGGTGTAATTATCCAACCGTAAATGTTCCTCAAGAGAGTGGAAAAGAGGGATAGGGTTCAAGATTATGTTTCTGAAGATATGGTGTTGCGATAGGAGCCATGGTGGTGGTAAGAAATTAGCGCAACGATTTGTTTGAATCTCCCCTTTTTATGTTCAATAATTTGCAGTTTACTTATTTAATTGAATTTGTTCGATTGGAAGGAAGAAAAAAATATTTATTCAATACCATTGAGTTTTAAAAAAATGTTCTTTTTATGGATGCTTTTCAGTAACTCAGTATATACCGACACAAAAATATATATGCTATATCTTGCTAGTAGAGAATAGTCTTGAACTTTTCCAAAACAAATTCCTTTTGCTTATTTACTTTTTAAAACGCATTTAGTGGAATATTTATCGGTATTTATCTAGTGGAGAATTAATTGGTATGGCCAATCATGTGGTATGCCCATTATATACTTAGAAATGAATTAGAAAGAAACATAATTTTTTATGCGCATTAATTTGATTCTTTTACTGTAAAGGCCTTTTTATTCGCGAGGCCTTAATTTTCGCGATTTTCGCGAGCCCTTCGTAATCGCGAAAATTTAGGCCTCGCGAATTTTTTTTTTACTTTGGACTTTTTCAACTTTCGGTTCTGTACATGCAAAATTCGCGAAATTTTCGGCCCGCGAAATCACCGATATATTCATTTTCGCGAAAATTACGGCCCTCGAAATTAAAGGCCTTTACAGTATATATTTCTTCTTATCCTATCTTTCTTTTTCCCACAAATCTTGAAGCCAGAAACTTAAAACCTTGACAACTGTGAGATGACGCTAATTTATTACTTTCTCTCGAATACATTTCAGAAATGGCCAAACTTTACCCAGGTTCTCAAACTTTTACTGCTGTATTTGTAATATTGAAAAATGATAATCTATGGCCGCCGTAGTCTTAGAGACCTTAAAAAAAGAAAAAGATAAAATTGATAAATGTAAATATGAAAAATTCATGGAGTATTTATTGGTATTTATCTAGTGGAGCATTTATTGGTATGGCCAATCATGTGGTATGCCCATTATCCACGTTAAGTTTTATGGAATTAGAAAGAAACATAATTTTTTATGCGAATTAATTTGATTCTTTTATGTATTTCCTTTTACGAAGCTTGAAGCTAGAAACTAAAAACCTTGACAATTGTGAAACGACCCTAATTTACTACTTTCTTTCGAATACTTTTCAGAAATGGCCTAATTTTACCCAGATTCTCAAACTTTTACTGCTCCATTTGCAATATTGAAAAATGATAATCTATTTCCGACATAGTCTTAAAGCCCTTCAAAAAAAAAAATGATAATAAAAAAATGGTAAATGTAAATGTGAAAAGTGAATGGGTATAAGCATTTCAGTCCATTAACGAAATCGCAAAGGACGGTCTCCTCTCCGAAAAATCCATGACGAATGACTTCGAAGGAAATGAACTGCTATCCTGACGAAATTGTCGCAATCACTCAAAGGGGGGACTGAGCATTCAAGAAAACATTTATGCTCCAAATCCTCTCCTCCGATCTCTTCGTTTTCGTTTCCGACAGTCCCGGACAACATCGATATCCGGGCAATCCGAGAGGCGCCACATCGGTCTTACCTTGAGACCTTAACCTAAATAAAAAGAACGTTCCCCCCTTAGGTGGCCGACCCTTAAATGTTCCTCTCTCTTGGAAATGGATGATTCTAATCCCTTGTCGGGAATTCGGACATGGATTCTAAAACAAAGTTCTGTCCTACTTTCTCCTTCCGAGAGATTTTCGATTGATGATTGCTGTGATGCATGGAAAAGATCTGATTTATGGGATATATACCGGTGATTTTTGATAGATGATCAGAATCTGTGTTTACATTCTTGCAAAATTTTACGTGTGATTCATTTTTTGCAATTATTTTTTCTTAGGGAAGAGATGCGCATTTTTTAATCTTTAACATGCTTTCTCTTAGCAGAAAAAAATCATCTATCTCTCTTGATATCTCTCTCTTTTTCCTTCTCTCTCTCTCTCTCTCACACACACACACACACACACCACTATGTATGTAAACAAAACACAGTGTATACAGTGTCTCTGCTTCGAACTACAGGTAGTTATCAAAATAATGGAAACACTTGAGATTCATAAGAAAAATCTACCGTTCATCGCAAAATAAGCGATAAATTGTTCTTTAACTTTAGTCATACAAAATATAGACTTCACCGGACATTTCCACATTGAAATTAAATCACTCATGCATTTAGGGAACGACAAAATTTAGGGAACGACGGTCTTAAGAAAAACCGCTTGTAGAACATAACTCTTCGAAAATAGCTCGGAATAAGCTATAAATTTCAGTAATTAATTAGCATACTATGTATAATTACTGTACAAATTGTTATGAACGTACTACTTATACTTCCGAAGATATGAAATATTTTTTAAAATACGGCAATTTCATTTGAAGGATTTTTGTTCATAACACGCAGAGTTTTTGATCAAACCTTATCAAAACTTCAGGAAAGATGACAAAATACAAGAGAAATAACATACTAAAACGATAAATTAAAATATTAAAAATCCGATGAGATATGAACGTTAAAAGGAAATAATTTTTCACGGCGCATGCGCGAACGACAGAAATTTATAACTACAAAAATATTGTACCCTGATTTATACTGCATCTTATAAAAAAAGTTCCAGTTGAATATCATGAAAATTGAAAAAGGTATCAGCGATCTAGTGAGCTGTATTTCATTCACTCGCAGACAATACATAAGTAGTGAGGGACTGTCCACAAAGAGCTATTTTTAAATTAAAGGTGATTGCGTCATCGTTCAAAACCAATGTTTCATGGGGTGTTCGGATACTTTTGGCCACCTACGTGTAAGGTCTTTTTGGCCGAATAGGCGAAATGTGACTTTTATGCCGAATATAAATTTTTCAACTGTGTACAATTTAACATTGAAAAAAAAATGCTCGATTGTCACCACACTATTTCTAGACAACCCCTCGCCATTTATGTACTGTCTGCGAATGAATGAATTACAGCTCACTAGATCGCTGATATCTTTTTCAATTTTTACGATATTCAACTGGAACTTTTTTATAAGATGCAGTATAAATCAGAGTACAATATTTTTGTAGTTATAAATTTCTGTCGTTCGAGCATGCGCCGTGAAAAATTATTTCCTTTTAACATTCATATCTCATCGGATTATTAATATTTTTATTTACCGTTTTAGTATGTTCTTTCTCTTGTATTTTGTCATCTTTCCTGAAGTTTTGATAAGGTTTGATCAAAAACTCTGCGTGTTATGAGCCAAAACCCTTCAAATAAAATTGCCGTTTTTTAAAAAATGTTTCATATCTTCGGAAGTATAAGTAGTAAGTTCATAACAATTTGTACAGTAATTATACATAGTATGCTAATTAATTACTGAAATTCATAGCTTATTCCGAGCTATTTTCGAAGAGTTATGGTCAAAAAGTGGTTTTTCTTCTGACCCCCTTTTTGTCGTCCCCCAAATGCATGAGTGATTTAATTTCAATGTGGAAATGTCCAGTGAAGTCTATATTTTGTATGACTAAAGTTAAAGAACAATTGATCGCTTATTTTGCGATGAATGGTAGATTTTTCTTATGAATCTCAAGTGTTTCCATTATTTTGATAACTACCTGTATATTGTTTCAGCCTTTTAAATTGAAGCTCATTTTGATTTTCTTAAATTCCTCTCAAAATAAGATCTTCTGAAATGTATTTCTGTGGCTTGGTTCTAAAAGGGCCAATGTCAATTTTTTTCACATTCTGTGCTATTTACATCAAAAATTTCCAATTTAGTAAAACTCTAATTCTACAAAAGCCAATGTCTATATAATGACATTCTATAGACATTGACCTTTGTAGAATTAGAGTTTTACTAAATTGGAAACTTTTGATGTAAATAACACAGAATGTGAAAAAATTGACATTGGCCCTTTTAGAACCAAGCCACAGATTTACAGCAACATAGAGTTTAAGTCACTGAAAATAGATAACGAAGTAAATGGGAAATTTTGATTTTTAATAGTATCTAATCATAGTAATAATTATTTCGTCGTAATTTTCATGGAAATTTTCAGTAGAGATGCTTTAAGAAGTTTTTCCTCTTTTTTCAGAATTCAGGTTGCTCTCATTTGTGGTGTGTGTGTGTGTGTGTGTGTAAGGGGGGGGGGTCTGTTGCATTTGAATGCCTGAGCCATCACTCATGGGTGTGGGTACTCCTGCTATTTGTATAATATTTTGCGACGCACTAGTGTTTTTACATATCGTACCATTTTCTCTTTTTAAGCTCAATTACTCCTACCTTTATTCAATATCCACCGAAAAAAAGTCAATAATCTTTGAACTAATATTGAGCATTGTGTGAATAATTACCAACTTTTCGTAAAACAAATTATAATTATACATTATAATTCTTACGTGTAGTGTATTAGACTACAAAATAATAATTTGATCTATACTCTTATAAAATTGAAGCAATAATTGCCAGCCACGGAAGATGCGACAAATATCTTATTAAGTAATTATTACAGCTCTTTAATAAAGCGCTACATAATTATCACGTAAGGTAAATACCTCATTTCCGCGTTCAAACTTTTTCGTTATAGTTTTTTCCTCTTCTAGAAAGAAATTCAAACAAAACCATACAGGTAACATCAAAATCACGCAAACCTGGTTTTTTTTTCTCCTTAAAAAGTTGGATTAATAATTAACTATATACGTTCCTGAATAAGTTTGGGTATTTGTAGCGCGATAATAGTTTTCATGTATAAAAAAATCATTGCGTTTATTCTCTACACATTTCAGAGAAACCGTTTTATCAAGAAGAATTTCTTTCAGAGGAGACAGGGAGGAGGAAAGAGAGCTCTTCGGATTTTGCCCCGAAAAGAGAAAAATGATCAATGGTACTTTCTTTCACTTTGAAATGTCTTGATGTGGGACATCATTTCGGGAAAAGTCAACATAATTCACTTTTGCAGCTGATTGAATTTTTTTCTTTGAAAGGATGCCTTTTTTTCGATGAGATTTATGGACATAGATTGTCAAAAAAACCTCAGTGACGCACTTTTAAACACATATATGCATGTTTTCCATTATTTTAGAACAAATATGACGGTAAAACGAAACACATGCACTTGATTTAAATGATACTAGCTGTACCTGCATGGTTGTGTACTGCAAAAAGATGAACTGTTGTTTTTACAATATAATACAGGCAGCCGATGTTCGAAATTAATACTGTAAAATGCACAGTAATAACATGTAAAACTAGCAATTTTGCAGTTTCTTACTGTAAAGTTAGAAATTTTGTTTATTGTCGTAAAACTTAGCTGTATTATACTGTAAAAACAGCGGTATAAAACTGGCAGCAGAGGTTCCTGTTTAAAACTGCAAAATGTACGGTAATAAACTAAAATGCGCAATTTCCAGTTTATTACTGTTAAATTAGCAATTTTTAGTTTAATATTTCAAAATTATCTGTATTATACTGTAAAAACATTATTCATTTTTTTACAGTGTGCTCGTTCAATTAAGTTGAAAAAAGAAGCTACATGAGAGCATGTAAATTTTCCATCCGTCTTCAAAATAAAAAGAAAAACTTGTTTCGTTAATTAAAATGTACACACAGTTTTACCTAGGCTCCAAGCATATTCTATGAAACAACAAAAAATCATTATTTAGTGACGAAAATTATCAGTCAAAACTTTCTTTACCAAAGACATATTATTTCATTAAAATATGATTAAAATAACTCGAAACCACCATAACTAAGTCTTGAGTTAAAGACACAAATAAAATAATCACTTGCAACATTCCGAAGAAATGTAATTCAACGCATAAACCCAAAGATGAAATTTTATTAATTTTCATGTTTCTTATGTTTATTTTTAGTAAATAAAATTTGTGCAATTTTTACTTTAAAATTGTTTTTAAATGCTGCCTTGAAAACATAGCAGAACATTTTGATGGGGGGACAGCACCATACTATAGCTAAAACATCCCACAGAAAAAAAAATAACATGTATTAAAATAGTACCAAGCACGCACAGTAGCACATGCTCTTCCTGCCACCACTTCGAACCGGTACCAAAATATTGCTATACGGTGCTTTGTGTCGCAAATTGTACCCGTACCGCTATTTGAAAAACTAAGAAATAAAGTATTGATATGCATAAGTTTATGTGTATTATTGTGTGATAAGTTAAATGCTTCAGTTTTATCCTGTAGCCTTATGTTTTGTAATTTTTAGAGATTTTCTGTACATTTTAGTGTTTTTATGTCACTTAGTTCTATAATTATCTCCACATGTAATTAAAAATAGAAGAAGATGAGTTAAAAATGGGCGTATTTTATTTTTGTTTTTTTACCTTAAATCAAAAATAAATAAATACGGGTTTCTGAGAGAAAAAGAGATGAATTCTGAAATTAAATAAATGTTTTTAATTTTCTTAAAATATTTTTTAAGTTATGAGCTTAAAATATGATAATGTATTTCAGTAATGAAATACTTATAAAATTTTATCTCCGAAATATTAAAAAACTTTGAATGTTAACAAAATATTTAGTGTGATCTACTAAAGATATATCGTCGTGGAAGATTTTTTGTAGCTATCTAATTTTGAAATGAAATCGGTTTCAATAAAAAAATACTCACAGAAAGAGCCTACTCAAGCATAGGAAGTTAAAAAGAACATTTTCTTTCCGAAAAAAAAGAATTTTCATATATGCCGCACTGTAAAAAAAAATGTGTAAGTTCATCATTGTTTGTGGGGATCGTAAGTCATACCGATTTTAAGAAAACTCTAATTGTAGGTGGAAACTTTCAGGATGGCAGTGTAAAGTTCCACCTCTCATCAAAACGAATTTAAAAGACTGAAGGAGTATTCGAATTGAGTGCCTAAAAACAAGAATCGACGAAGAGCTCGTAAACCCTTAGAAACGAAATTAAAGCTTCTCCTAGAGGTTAAGCGCTGCAAAGTACATTTTAGGTCTCCACCTAAAATGCCTTGTGTGTAATTGTAATAAATTTCGAAATAGTGTAAAGATTACTGCTGTTTATTGCTTGTTTAAAAACAACGTAGAAGGAAGAAGTTGTAAAGAAGACGAAAAACCAAAGATCCTTTAAACATGAAATTGCTGGTTTTTTTTTAAACCTTACAGCAAAATATCAATTATTACGGTACATCTTGTTATTATATATGATTGATAAGAAATCATGGGAGCGTGCTTGACAGTTTCACTTTATGCAACCTAATTTATTGTCACACAATCCCGTTTAGAGGTTTTAAAAAGACGTCCTTTCCTAATAATTTAATAGATTTGCATTATTTAAATCAGTGGTTCTCAACAGGGGCGGTGGGAAGATGCTGAGGGGCGGTGAACATGTTTTGGGCAGTGAGGGGGGGGGGGCGGTGGGAAAATTTGGATTCAGAGGACCATAACTGTGTCAGAATTAAATTTAAATTAAAAAAAAGCTAAATGTAAAGTTAAATCACGAATACAACTTGAATTATTTGAGCTAACTATAAACCAACCTATGCGCTCTGGAATCTTTAACCCTGCTGCTGTGTTCGTCCTGAACATACGTATACTGTGTTCGGGTCCAAATGGACCCAACATATGTAATTTATTCCCTAACACCGCTTTTTTTATATTTTTTCAACTTTAATTGTCATATTTGATTTTATTAGAAACTTCCAAACATAAATCACACAATTTTTGTATTTTATTTTACATATTTAATCCGAGAAAACACATAAATAAAATTTAAATATTATAGCAATTCCAGTTTTCGTACTAAAGAAAACTAACAAAATTATGTAAGCTGTCACTTTAAGAAATTTACTAGAAATTTTTAAGCTTGAAAAGAAGTGTTAAAAATGGAAATACGAACAGTACAACATTTGTATGAGATGTACAGATTTATGTACAGAATCATATGTGCGGAGGAAGCGGCGGAGAGAGGGGGTAAAAGGGAATTCCCCTCAGATAGGCATAATTGCAGAGTTTGCGGTTCTATGAAAGTTAACCTTGAAACATTTTCACTGGTACTGATTTCAATTCATAGAAAGGAAGAAATGGTATTCAGAAAGAAAAAAAAAAGAAGAAAAAAAAATAAATGAAAGAAAAACAGAAGATAACCATTAAAAAATATTTAAAAAACGTACAAAAACAATGAACAAATGTTTTATTTATTGTTTCATAAATTATGCATAAAATAAACAAGCATAAAATGATTTTGTTTCTCTGATACATGCTTTTTTATCATATGGGTCCAAAAGGACCCGAACACAGTATTAGTAAACTTTTTTTGACAAGTTGGGTTATACTTCAATCAAAACAAAAAAAATATGTGTGTAATATCACATGAAAATGAACACATTCATGAAGTTACAACGTTATACCAACGTTACTCGAAAATTTATAAGCAAATGAAATCTGTTTTGGGTCGAAAAGGACCCGAACACAGTAGCAGGGTTAAGCTTATTTCCGTACGTTTTTCTAGCTTTAGATTAGAACCTCGGCTGCCAGAATTATACTGTAAAAGCAACAGTTAATGTTTGCAGTGTACTCTTCCAAGAAAGTTTCGTAAATGCTTTCTTTTGCTAACGTGTAGCTTTTCAAACAAATTCTCTGTCAGCTTGCAGAGAACTCTGATGCAATCTTACATATAAATTAGTAAAACGTTACAAACATAGTAACATTTACTATGGTGAAACCTTCCTTAAGCGATATGTTACGTTACACCGGTTTGTCAATGAAATAATTTCAGAACGTTAGAGGAAGTAATGCTGTCATTGATGTTATGCAGTAACAACGTCAATATACCTGGTCAAAGATAATTAAACAAGTTATAGCAGTAAATTGTTTAAAGTGTGTCTATTAGTACTTAACATTCCTAAAGTAGCAACACTTAAATTTTAAAATCAGGCGATGATGATGTGCTTAAATTTTCTCAAAATATGAGCCAAAAAACTGTTGGTTTACAAACTGAAAAATTATTTTAATAAAAAAAATCAAAGTCTATTAGCTACTGAAAACTTTGACTATTTTTAACTTGATTGCTCTTCCTAATAAATATATACCATCATCGAAGATATTTTCCGTCGCTACCTAACTTAGGAATGAAATTGGAAGCATAAAGAAAACTACTCACAGTAAGTGCCTATTCAAGTATAGGAAGTTTAAAGGAAAGTTTTCGTTCCGAAAATAAATAAATCACATATCTGCTGAGCACAACGATCGATGCATTTTAGGCGCAGTGCATGCATCAGCAGAAACTTGGATGCCTTATTTGCTACTCAAGTGCTTTTAGACAAAAAAAAAAAAAGGCTTCGGGAGAGGAAAAAAAATCCTCTTCAGTTTCCGTCCAGTTCTTGGGCTATGCCGGAAGTAAAAATCTTTCCAAGTTCTTGTTTTTTTTTTTCTTTATTTAACGCTATTTATTCGCAAAGCAGAAAATTGAATGCAGAGAAAGCCGAAGGGCGTTATGTGCTGCTAGAATTCTTGGTAAGAGAAAAACTTTAATAAGAAGTGTTAATTAACGAATATTCGATTATAATGTTTTAAAAAGTTTTTATACAGTCTCTTGATTTTCTTCAAATTTAGCCCAATTAAGAATTGTAATATTTTTGTTTTGATATTGACTTTTTTCCTTACTTAAATGTTGAATTTATGCTTCAGAAGAATGAAGTGAAATGAAGAACAATACAAATGTTCTCCTTCAGTACAGTGAAGGAAAAGTTTTGCGATAAATAAATTAACTTATTTCTTTAATGATACATTGTTAACTTTTGAAATCCAGCATTTTAAATACAGATCATTATAATCAACCTCTATCAGACATTTTCTAGACAGATTTTTTTTTTTTTTTTTGTAGTAATGACACTAACAATTTATTATGAGTATAATACTAGTATTCATAACCATCAAAATTTTACCATCAATAACCATCGAAGTATTAGGGAATAGTTTCTATTTTCATTAAAACGGAAGTTTTAACAAATATCCCCTCTTAGGTGGGCTTGATACCGCAGCTCACTACAGTATTAAACAATCACTTTCTTATCTTCCAAATATTTTTACTGTTCCGAAATTCAATTAAATCTTTGTTTTATCTACATTTAAAGATAACTTTATATAAGAGAAGAACTTTTCCTTCAGTCAGGATTCATTAAAAACTGTAACACGCTTTTATAAGCAAATAGCTTTTAAAGAAATGCATTAAGTGCTGTGAGTGTACTGAAGTCGAAGAGCACACTAAAAGCTAAAAAAGAGGGGGGCGGGGACTTTCTTTTAACATACTTTTTTTCCCTTTTCACTCAAGTTAATAAATAATTTATTTGCCAATGCATTAGAATAAAATATTAGCTTCTGACGTTATAAAAATAATGACTCCTTGAGTGTTTGTACAAGATAAAGTTTAATCAAATCATACAGATAGAATAATTAAAAGAATGCGTAATGCATATTTATTAGAGTCGTAATTGATTACTTTCTGGAAAATCCTTGTGGCACTGAGGAACCTTAAACAAACATTGCTGAAAATCTTAACGTTTGCTGTTTCTTTCTCTAAGGCGATAGTTTGTTGACATTACTTCGATTAATTTAGTTGGGTTGGTGGAATACGCATTGCGAATGTTGTATGCATGTACATGCATGCACATTGTAGCTATATCATTAATATGTTTTTATTTATTTTAAAGTCACGTAATGAAACTAGTAAAACTTTGGTATTGAAGGTTTACCCTTTCATTCCATTTTTCTGATTAACGTTTTAAATGTGTGCTTAAAATAAAATAATAAAACCGTTTAATTTGTTTATTTTTTTCAATTAGAAGTGGCCATGTCTTTTTTTTTAATATACTTTATTTCACTCCGTGAGTTACATTTTATTCCCAATTTGCAAAGTCAAAAGTTACTGCTATTTCGTTTACAAAATGGCATTAAATGCACAGTTGTAAATGAACTCAAAACATAAAAAGATCCTGACAGGAGTTTCAAAAAAAAAAATGATGAACGAAATCCTACTGAGTTAAACACTAGTGATGGATAAATTTAGCAAATCAATTACCTATTGAAAAAATCAATTACGACGGCGGAAGGGCGAATATAAGCTGTTATCATTATAAGTTTATATTCGCATACAGAAAAATAATATAAACGTTATTATTTTTATCTTTAGAAAATATAAATAGCTACTCGTAATTTTATAAAGTAGTCATATTTTTGTTTTCAATTATAATTTAAAAAACAATATTTAATCATTGCCAATTGCAGCTATACGTTTTATGAATTTTTAAACATCTATCTATGCTGCTTGTGTAATCATATTTTAAAAATACTGTAAAAAAGCACCAAGAAATGAAAGATACAGTTTTACTAATAAAATATTTGTAGCGAAACTTTATGGGCAATATTTTATTCATCTTGAATTTATTGCATCATAACTTAAAAGCAAGCAACTTTATGTTTTTGGATTATAACGTGGGTTCCACAAATCTTGTTTCTCAATGTAAATTATATTTAGAGAAAAATAGTCTCAGCGTAGTATTATCTTCTCTTCAGCTAGAAATTATTTTAAATTGGGATTTCAATTTAGAGTAACAGGTATTTTATAACAGAAACAATAAAAGTGATTATTTATTCAATTTTCTCATTTTTTTTATCAAATCAGTATTGTTGTTCTATTTCATTTATTGTTGTTTTTTATCAATAAAGAGGTTCGATTTTCGAAGAAGTTGTTTTTCTTATTGCTAATTTTTTTTAAATTACTATTATTATTGTTTTAAAAATGTGTTCAAAACTGTAATTGAAGGAAAATAAAACAAAAAAATAAATAAATAAATAAATAAATAAATAAATAAAATAAAAATAAATAAATAAATAATAATAATAATAATTTTTCGGAGTTATTGGGTTATGAGCTGTTTTAGATAAAAATGGTCTGAAGTAAATCCGTTTTTTAGTTCCGGTTCCATGCACGTGTTGCAATTTCCCTTAGGTAGACTTAGAGAAAAAGAGATCAAATAACGTTATTTTTTATTTTGCTGAAAATGCCATGGGTGTTTAATGCAATAATTTTAGAAGACACTCGTTTTTACTTTTTCTACAAAAACTTAACTGACACAGAATGACCCGTAAAAGTTCCTGAAACAAGTGAAGGGGAAGATAATTTCAATAAATTGATATGTCTCAAAAATCCTATTAGCTCTGTGCTGCAAGAAAATCAGTGACAAAAATATAACTAGTTATAGCAAACACTACACATCCAGTTTATATTTAGTAAAGATAAAAAATGTTTAGAAAAACAAGGTTTATTCAATAATTTTTAATTAGTCCTAATACACAACACATTACAATAGAGCCCTTGCTATACTATGGCTCGGTATATCGCGGAGTTGGTTATACTGTGGTTGCCGTAATGTTTCCCAATATTTCACGAAACATAGTAGTCTTGATTTCTGCTATTTTCGAAGTGTTTGCATACATTGTACCATAGAGAAGTGGCGGAAGAAATGGAAGCAACTTCGTTTTGTAGCAGGTACGATCAGCAAAATCTCACTAGGAGTAAAAACTTTTCTTTATTCGCCATCTCTCAGTGGCGTACTTGTAATAAGTAGTCCAAAAGTGTTCAAACATGTAAATAATTTTTACATATGATACTTACATATTACACCTGTTAAACATTGACCACCTGTTAAAAGTCTGAAAAACAACCTTTCGCAGAGCGGACTGCTGCGAAACGTGCAGGAAGAGATTTA
The DNA here is from genome assembly GCA_038373865.1 of Uloborus plumipes. Lineage (NCBI taxonomy): Eukaryota > Metazoa > Arthropoda > Arachnida > Araneae > Uloboridae > Uloborus > Uloborus plumipes. The sequence goes on along the minus strand of JAXGGA010006891.1, from coordinate 42,704 downwards.
TTTAGGGACCTGAAGGTAAGGGAGAGTGGTAATGAATGGGCCACTTTTTGGTTTTGAATTTTTGTAATTTTTTCTAACACTTTGTTTTAACTATAAATTGGTGTTTTATTTACTTTACTTCTCTGGCTATCTAAAAAAGTCCTAAAAAATGGATTAGCACCTGTCTATAGTGAATTATAATAGAAAATAAAAATTTTGAAATTTGGCCAATTCAACCCCACCTATGGGGTTGAATGGGCCATCGAAGGTAATGAATGGGCCACTAAATGAATTCAATGAAAACATGTGGATTTAATCTTTTATTTGCTGAATATGACAAAATAAATGTGGCACTTGACATGATGATACAAAATCATACTGATTTAGAATTATATAAACATCAAAACTGATGCAATTAAAATAAAACTGATGCATACCAATTGTAGCAGAAAAATGACTAAATAATGAGATTGTAAGAAAAGAATAAGATCAAATATATATAAAAAATACCAGATAATACACACTCTGATTTAACAAAATTAAAAAATAACAAAATTAAAAAATGATTTAACAAAAATCCAAAGAAAAGGAAGAAAAACAATATTTAGGTGGCCCATTCATTACCATGACATAGTGGCCCATTCAGCCCCACCTATACTTTTGGAATACATTTAGGTTTTTTGAGTACATTGAAGTTAGGTAACATGCAAATGCATCTGAAGATTAGTTTATAGATATGGAAAGACTAGCTTATACATATGTATGCAGTGAAATACTTGGTACAGTTTAGCTAGGAAATGTTTTACTAAAAAGGGAAAAACTTACTTTTCAGTCAGATTCTTGACCATGCCACTCTAGTTTGAAAATGGCTCAGCGCAAACGAATGAAAATTGGATAAGTTTAGTAGAACAAATAGCTACATCTATTGGTGTCATAAAAAAAAAAAAAAATCATGCAAATACTTTTTCATATTTTGTTAGTGGCCCATTCATTACCACTCTCCCCTATTCACTGGTAGATTGAGCCATGCTGACGCCAATGCTGTAGCCAGCTGGGCTAGATTACGTGGACGAGGATCCATGGAGCGAATTACCTGATCGAGATGGTCCAAAATATTCTTTATTCTGTCTGAATCAGGAGAGTTTGCTGGCCAGGGAAGAAGGGTAAACTCATTATGGTGCTCTTTGAACCACGCAAGTACACTGGCAGCTGTATGGCATTTCCCATTGTCCTGCTGGTAGATGCCAGCATCCTGAGAAGAAACAATGCACATATAGGGGTGGATATGGTCCGCAAAGACAGATGCATACTTTTATTAATTCATCGTGCCTTCAACAGTGATGGGTGAGCCCAGAGAATGCCAGGAAAACATTTCCCAGCCCATAATGCTCCCGTCTCCAGCTTGGACCGTTCCGGCAATGGTTGAGGGTGTTTGGTTTCAGAGGTTTCACGCCTTATACACCAACGTCCATCTGCCCGATGGAGCAGAAAACGTGATTCATCAGTAAATGCTACCTGTTGTCACTCAATAAACATCCAGCTGCGGTACTGATTTGCAAATTCCAGGGTTCGTCGTCGATGGACAATAGTCAGCATAGCTGCATGAACCAGTCTTGTGCTTCGGGCGTCTAGACGTAGCAACGTCCGCTAAATAGTAGTTTGGGAGATGATGTTGGTAGCCCCTTGGTTTATCTGGGGGGGGGGGGGGGGTCAGTTGCTCAACGGTAGCCCTTCTATCAACCCGAACGCATCTCCGCAGCCGTCATTCGTCCCTGTCATCGATGGCTCGTGGTTCACCACATTTTCCACGTCGCCGATTTTTGACAGTCCCATTTTGCCATGCACGGTACACTTTTAGCACGACGGCAAGCGAACAGCTCAAAAACTCAGCCATTTTGGAAATGCTTCGACCCTTGGCCCGAAAGTCAATGATTATGCCCTTTTGGACGTCAGATAAATCGCCCCGTTTTTGCATTACGCTAATGATATAAATGATTTTCAAAGGCCTCACACACCCTCTATACACCCTCAACTGCATTGTGCTACCGAGTGCCTTTTGTGATTGATAATTTGACGTCGACGTCAAAAGTACGTGGTGGTTACATTAATGTGACTGAACTGTGTATTATATACGTCTTCTGCAATCCGTTTGATGATATTTATGCTTAAGGAAGATGTAAAAGATGTTTAAACGAAGTGAGTTAAAATTTTATGCTGTAATTAATGTTTATCTGGTGTAGGTACATTTTATTTAAAAGGCAGTTTCTTAAAATATTCTAGATGTAATAATGCGTACTGTGATTTCAATAAAGTTTGAGCTGATATTTAATTCTAGGTCCGTTAGAACTGTAATGTCTTGTACTAATATCTCGGTTTTTTACTTGGTAAAATTAAAGTAATTATACCACAGCCACGTCATAACGCGAATAAAAATATGTCCCGCAATTTCCTAGTTATAATATGGTTTACACTGTTTTTTACAGCGCCACATTACAATGCAGTTAGGAAACCAAATTATGAGTTCAGCCCCTAAATGTTATCCAGTGGTTTTCCTTTGTAAGAAATTACATGGATAAGGCTTACCGCTTGATCTTGTAGTACTAGAACTCGAATTTAGGCAGTTTCAATTCCTCTTATTCCATGCATGTTCCTTTTCTTTAAAAAAGTCTCTAGAGAATTTTTTTTCTGTAGATACTCCACTAGCAAATAGAGTGCCTTGGTTTCCAACGAAGTAAGCACTTTGCTTTAAACTCATCGATCGTACTTCGTTGCATTTGGGATTTATATATTTTCCTTAAAGTAAGGTTTTCTTTTTCTATTTCTGACACTTGACGTACTCTTCAGGGGCGTAGTTTGCTGCTTACTAGAGAATTCACTTTAAAAATTTCCGGTGAATCAATCAGTGCCTATACAAGCAGGATTTATACTAAATATATCATTGATTTTGATTTTTTTTCAGATAATAGAAAATAATACATCGTAGTAAATGTACGCTTTCAGGTTTAGAAAGTGTTCAAATTTTATGTATAGAACAAAAACTTAAGCTTTTAACTAATATTGCAATTTAAAAATGATTTTCTTCTTGTGAAATCATAGTATATATATATATATATATATATATATATATATATATATATATATATATATATATATATATATATATATATATATATATATATTATATATATATATATATATATATATATATACACACAGATTACATAGCAGGATTTCCACCGATCAATAACAGCCTGTCTTTAAAACATTTTCCTGTAATACCCAATCATTTAAGAAACACAGAACCTTGAGCAGTTTCTTTATTTCGTATGTTTTGTGTGTGTGGGAAGAATAAGTAATAGTTTGTAATATTTTTTCATGCATAGAAATATCTACCGAAGAATTAAGAACTGAAGAACATCACCCCCCCTCTCTCTTTAACCGCTTCCCTTACACATTTTTTAGAAAAGGAAACTGCAAAAAACACCAAGTTTTCAATTTTATTATTAAATTCATGAAAACGAAACGAAACAAAATATGTAGGTTTTGAGTAGAATTTTTTGTTTTTTATAGGTGTAAAATGTTTTGTTTGAGTTTTCTCGGGATAATAATTAACTGCAACTCATATGAGCAAGAGATAACTCGGGATAATCAAATAAGTGGTTCCAATAATGAAAGCGAGGAATTTGCGTGCTCTTCTAGCGACATAACGTATTTTTTAAAGTATGCTCATTCCGTCTGATATAGGATTTGTAGTTATTCTAGCGATCTTTAAGTCAGTCTGGATTTTATTGCTTTTGCTTTCTTTTTTAAAGGAAATTATGGTCATTTAGTATTTTGTATCTCAATTACAAAATGAAAGCTACTTGGTAATCCAGAAAGCAAGTTTCGTTTTCCAGTTCCGAACCGGAACAGTTGCGCTTATTAGTTCAAGCACACCCGTTCTATTGGGTGAGTTATGGAAAAGCGATGAAAGGCACTTTCAATTCGCTCACGCGGCACTTGTTTAGTGAATGTTTAAAACATTTCAAACATTCGTCAGTCAAGTGGCTTGAGGGAAGTGATCAGTCATCTGATTTTGAAACGAAAAGGAGCTCCAAAACTTGCGAAAATTCCCGGAATAATTTGTAGAGTTAACTGACACACAATGCAATCAGGTGTTCTGTAGTAAAAAGGGTCGAGATGTGTTCAGAAGGGGAAGTTCTTTGCCATCATCGCAGCAGCCCGAATCTCCTACCAGGTGGTTTTTTTTTCTTAAGCACCAGAAGTTCAAGTTTACAACAATTCCTGGACAATATCAAATGAAAACAGCAGTTGTTGCACTGAAAAAAAGGAACGAGGTCCCAATTTAAAACTGGAAAATGTGCAGCAATAAACTGAAACTAGGAATTTTACATTTTATTACTCCAAAAATAGCAATTTTACAGTATATTGCCGTAAAATTTAACTGTACTATACTGTAAAAAGAACAGTATAAGCAGGGGTTTCAGTTTAAAACCGTAAAATGCACCGTAATAAACTGTAAAATTAGTAATTTTACAGTTTGTAACTGTAAAATTAACCATTTTTACACTTCATCACTATAAAATTAGCTTTATTGTACTGTAAAAACAACATTTAGTAAGAGGTCTAATTCACGTTGTAATAGCAGGCGGCACCAAGCTGCAACAAGGTGATTCAAACACTCATCCCGTGTTGAGATAAATGGCTGAACAATTGTGGTGGTACCTATGTTAAGACAAATGTGACAATTTTAGTTTATTATTTATTAACCCATTAATGCCTGCCATTTTTTTCCAAAGATATTTTGTATGCTGGTTAAAAATATTGTTTAATGGACAGGAAAAATAATTAAAAAAATATCACGTAAAAATATTTTTTTTAATTAAGCAAAGAAAAATCATCCTTCAAAAGTTACGCTAGACTTCAGAGGGTAAATACTTTTTTTACTAAAATCATAAGAAGAAAGAAAAGCAGCAATTAACATAAACTGGGAAGATGGAAATAACTTTAAAAACTTTTCGCTTTTTTTCTTGAGATTGTGATTCTTGATAAAGATCATATTAAAACGGCTACAGAGCTCATTTTACCATGGTTAGTGCTCCATTCTCTCAATAATGAATGGAAACAATACCAAAGAAAAATTAAACACTATTAATTGGTTGAAGTGTTCATTTTTGGAAAATTCAGACCGTCGCTTAAAAGGACTTTTGGACCGTCCCTAAAAAGGGACGCTAGGCATTAATGGGTTAAAAGTTTGTTACAATAGTCGATTTACTTAACATATTAGACATTATTATATTTCTTTACAATTGGTTTTTATCACTGTAATAAAACCATAATAACTGATAAGTCCATACATATCTAGTAAGCTTCTTTATACGTAAGGCACAGTTGGTATTTTTTAATTCTGCTAGCCCACTTATCGAGATCTTTTTGTTTTGAAAATAATTTAGTTGTAAATTATTTTTAATTTAATTAAAAAAAAATCAATCGGTTTGTTTGCCTTTTCAGGGCCACATTTCCAACTAGCGTTTATTGAACCAAATTAAGAGTAAAATAATTATTTTTTAAATCCGTAATTTTATTATGAGTAAATTAAGTATGCAATTTAAAACTATTTCGTTCCAACGCCACTTTGCCTAGACGAAGTTTTGAAAAAACCTCAAAGAATTTAAATAACATATATGTCAGCGTGTGGTGGGTGTGGGTGTTATTTAATCATATTATTTGTAAATAAATCTGCAAATGTTACTATATTTTAGAGGTTAGGGAATTATCAAACATTATTTCTTCATAATACACTCCCGTAAGGGTCATTCCATGTCAAGTGATCCAACGTTTTTTACCTTACATTTTTGTATTTCTTTCACATTTGGCTCATCAATTGTACCCCGTGAGGTAATCAAAAGTCTCAATTTTTGGATTTTTATCTCTATTATTTTTTCATTTATGAGACTTTGAACTTTGGAAAAACCCTCGTTTTTCCATGGATAAGGGTACATAAAAGGGACCATAACTCAGCACCAAATATAGATAGAACAATTTGGTAAATGGCATTTTAAAGTATGTTAGTTGCCGCTTAATCTGATATGCCACATGACTAATTTGATAAAAATTTTCTTTTTCAAAAAATGAAATTTAAATTTCAAATTTAAATTTCTCAAAAAACATATAATTAATTTGTTTGAAAAAATTCTCAAAAATTTTTGTGTATTTCATCTACGTTTGTACAAATTTTTAGATTGGGATCTCAATGGGATCATATTTTTTTGAATTTTTGAATAAAACTGTATAGGAAAAAAATGATATTTTTTAGATTCTATTTATTTAAATACTAAGTTCTCTTGCTTGTGATGGTCTAAAAAGTAGTGGACAAACATGAATATGTTTAAAGTGAGCTAGCATGAGCCTATAGATTTGTCAAGTTCACCCCCTCCCCCTTCCTCCCCCGCACAACCACTCTTTTTTAATTCAAAACTGTTCAAAATGTTAAAAAAAAACCCTCTTTGATACAAAATGAATACTAAACTTTTTTAAAGTTGGTAAATGAGTTTCCTTATAACTAGACGAAGTATCCCCCTCCTCCACCCAAATATACCATTAACGCTGTACTATTATGACGTCTAACCTGGGGATTGAATTGACTATTATTTTTACTCTAGGTAAGTGAGCTAGCATTAACTTGTAGATTGGTCAGCTCCCCCTTCCTTCCTTCTTGACCCAACCATTTCCCCCCCAAACTGTTTAAAATGCTAAAAAAAAAGCTTCTTTGATACAAAATGAACAGTAAACTTGTTTAAAGTTGATAAATGGGCTTCCTTATAACAAGGCAAAGTACAACCCTTCCCCCACCCAAATATACCATTAACGCTATACTAATATGACGTCTCACCTGGGGATTGATTTGAGGATTATTTTCCCCCTAGGTATATATTGTTTTTCAGACGAAGTGTTTCGTTTTCAATCCGAACTTCACAAAGTGTACTTCCATTCAAAATCTGAATTTAAACTTATGGTTCATTTCATCCCCTCCCCCAGCACCAATCTTCAATTTTGAAGGGAGGGAATAAATGGGTCGCCCCAAGATCATAGCAAACAGCAAAATAGCACTGTTTCCCCTTGTTCTCATAATGTTTTCCCATTATTTTTACACAAAACTGAAAAGAAATTAAAGTGTCACGTTATATGTCAGTCCCCATCACTGCCTTTCCTTTCTCTTATTGGACAAAGCTCATGAGCTAATAGGAAATAGTAACAAACAGAATAAACTGAAACACTACCAGACATCAGTAGAGACTAAGGCTTTGAAATGGGGCTAGGTGGGATGATAAAAAAAAATAAAAGTTTGGAGCGGAAAGGTAGGATAAGGGGGGGGGGAAGCAATCTGTAAAGAAGTTAAACAACATGTGAGGTTGTGCTCAAAAAAGCAGTGTTTGTTTAATATATATATATATAGATATATCTTGCTGCATTACTTTCCTTTACAACAAAATGAAAAACACAAACGATTAAAAAAATTAAATAACAGCTGCACACTAGATAATGTGGAAAGATAGTTATGGGGACACAGACATATGATCTGATATTTTGATTTATTTTCAGTTTTGTGCGAAACGAATAGAAAAAACGATGAGAACAAGGCGAAACAGTGCTATTTTGCTGTTTGCTATGATATTGGGGCGACCCATTTATTTCCTCCCTTCAAAATTGAAGATTGGTGCTGGGGTAGAAGATGAAATGAATCATAAAGTTAAATTTCAGATATTGAATGGAAGTACACTTTGAAGTTCGGATCGAAAAGAAACACTTCTACTGAAAAACAATATATATACCTAGGTTTAAAAATAATCCTCAACTCAATCCCCAGGTTAGACGTCATATTAGTATAGTGTGAATGGTATATTTGGGTGGGGAGGGGGATACTTCGTCTAGTTATAAGGAAAACCATTTCCCCACTTTAAATAAGTTTACTATTCATTTTGTATCAAAGAGTTTTTGTTTTTTTTAAAACATTTTGAACAGTTTTGAATTAAAAAAGAGTGGTTGTGCGAGGAAGAAAGGGGTAGGGGGTGAACCTGACAAATCTATAAGCTCATGCCAGCTCACTTTAAACATATTCATGTTTGTTTACTACTTTTTAGACCATCACGAGCAAGAGAACTTAGTATTTAAATAAATAGAATCTAAAAAATATCATTTCTTTCCTATACAGTTTTATTCAAAAATTCAAAAAAATATGATCCCATTGAGATCCCAATCTAAAAATTTGTACAAACATAGATGAAATACACAAGAATTTTTGAGAATTTTTTCAAAAAAATTCATTATATGTTTTTCGAGAAATTTAAATTTGAAATTTAAATTTCATTTTTTGAAAAAAAAAATTATCAAATTAGTCATGTGGCATATCCGATTAAGCGGCAACTAATGTACTTTAAAATGCCATTTACCAAATCGTTCTATCTATATTTGGTGCCGAGTTATGGTCCCTTTTATGTACCCTTATCCATGGAAAAACGAGGGTTTTTCCAAAGTTCAAAGTCTCATAAATGAAAAAATAATAGAGATAAAAATCCAAATATTGAGACTTTTGATTACCTCAAGGGGTACAATACAAAAATGTAAGGTAAAATTTTTCTCAGATTTTGGATCACTTGACGTGGAATGACCCGTAAACAATTTTAATCGTTCATTTTTGTCCTTTCTAATTGAACTACGTAATGTATTTTCTATTTTTTTCATGCAATTAGCTCATATATTATCACGTTAAAAATATTTTCCAGCTTGGGTTTAAAAGAAAAAGTAAAAAAAAAAAAAAGTAGTTGAACTTCAAAATGTTCCTTGCCGTGGTCTCGGAACATTACATTTACTAATGTATATGTTGTAACGCCATGATACCACATCCATTATCATTTCCTTTAATGTGTCACGGATGGGAATTAGTGTGCAAACACTTTGTGACTGACAAAAATTATGTAAAAAGAGTTTTCTTGCATAGAAAACTATACAGTCGAACCCGCTTAATGGAATATCCATTTTGCCAAGAAAAAATATTCTTATAAGCGGGATATTTCATTATCCAGGATGAAAATAATGCATTTCCATGGTTTGGTACATTGAAAATGTATTACATTAAGCAGGATATTCCTTTAAGCGATATTCCATTAAGCGGGATCGACTGTACTTAGTTTACAAAGGTAGCTCCTCTGACATCACTTTAGCTAATATTATATCAATGAGTGCAAAAACTTTGCAAAACGAGGATTTAAATAATCATCCACAAATTTTAAAAGTTTGTTTTGAATACGTTTTTTTTTCAGTGCAAAACTTAAAAACTATCCTAGACTATTTATGCAATAATTAAAAATAAATTGTAAAGTATATTTCTAATGAGATTTTGTCTTAGCGAATCAATCACAATGCGCAAGGTTATTCAAATATGTACCACCAATTACGTTTACTTGGTCACTACAAGGGAACATCTTTTGGAGACTCGATACCAATATCCGGCATCAAGATTTTCAGTGATTTCTGGCAAAGACAAATCCAAGAAAAAAAAAATGCTTGCTTTAGGTGTCTGAAGCTTTAATGCGTACTTTTGGAAATTGATGATTCCCATTTCCTTTTGGGACTTCGGCTACGGACAAAATTTAAGACTAATGATGTGGCCTACTTTCGTCGCACAAAAGAATCGATTAACAAAGGAATGAACTCCGATTTTTTCATCCTTATGTCAGCATTCATTAATATTTTCTTAATGTAATTAGTGGTTGGATGATGTTTTGCTTTCCTAACGAAGTATGTAGGCCTTCAAGACATTGCTTCAATATTTCCAAGTCAAACATTGATGCAAGTGAATGTTTTAAATCAATTCTTTGAACCATTCAGTAAAAGGTGGAAAAATTAACAAAATTGTGGTAATTAATTGCAATCAGTAAAAAGTTACTTATTCCAAGATGTATCGTTGGTCTAGAACGGTACAAGCATTATTTAACTCAATACATTGGGGTAATTAATTAAGTGAATGCGGGAAAGGTTACAGAATATGTAATTGGGAAAAAGTGTTTAAGAAGGTTAGTAAAGGGAATTAGTGTTACGCAACCAGACTTGGACAGTATCCTACTTTGAAAGGTTGTTTAAAAAATGAGTTTCTAAGAAATATATGTACCTCTGAACCAGAATGACGTAAGTACAAAAACGCGATTTTCACTTTATCACCTAATTATATGTAGGACCTTTTTCCACATTGAGCAGTGATAATGTTATTCTATACACGACATTCTTTCACGATTATTTAACATCATTAAAAAAACGCGAGTCCCATCGTTTGCATGCATTCGACAAACGTTTTTGCCCTCCACTAAAAAAATTATTTAGAAAAAACTTAACATTTGAATGATTCAAAAACATTTAAAAATAAAAGCGACACACATATTCCCCGTAAAGGGGATAAAAACTAAATTTTATCTCAGGGACGGGGAGATAAAGTGTGTAAAATTTTCTTTTCATTCTTTTTTGTTAAACTCAATTTATATTAGTCTTGTGTGAGCCATAATTCTGACAAATATGACATAAGACGACTTTTTTGCTGATTTAATAGTAATAAATAGCTAATGATTCAAAAAATTATTAACATGGGATAATATAAACATTGGCCTGTGTCATAAAAGAAACACTAACACTTTAATTCAAGGTACATTTTTTTTTGTTGAAATTTTCTGTGACAGACATGACAAAATTGCGACATAGATTTTGAGTTCCCATATGTTAATAATATTTTCTCTTAATTAGTATGCATGTCTTCTCTTTGGAATTAAAGTGAAACTTGGATATGACAAGCAAATAGTAAAACATTACATAATTTGTAGTAAATTGTTAAATATTACAAAATATTTATCATCGTGACACATGTGACAAAGTTAAAATAACAGATAGTTGGCTAGTCTTAATACTATCTTATTGAAAATTGATATATTCAGAAAATTTGACAGTTTTTATCAGCTAGAATATTAAAAAAATGTTTTTATTGAAATTTAAAAAATGTTGTTTATGTTATTTCTATAATGTACTTTGCAGAATGAAAATCAGTTTATAAAACCTCTCACACGTGCTCAACGTGCTTTCTGCCTTGTAGAAACACACAGCTGTCAAGTAATATACAATATCGACCACAAGATGAATAAACTTTCTTGTGGCGTGGCTGACATTCATTGTCATCTTTAAGTATCGGCAATGAAGTTTGCCAGTCGGGATCGTTTTTACACGTCACTTAATCTTTACTCCTTTTCTTGCTCTAAAATGTAACAAATTTTCGTAGCTTTTGAATGAACTTCGGTTTTAATAATGCAGAAATGCATAAAAATATTAACAACACACTGTTTCCCCAAAAAGGAAAGCAAAATTAGTTTTTTTTTCTTTTTAGTTTTCTTATTCCTTTTTTTGAAATTTCAGGAACATTTACCTTGCTGAATGCAAATCAGCTTACATGTGTTTAACGCGTTTCTGCACTGCAGCCACACAGCTTTCAAGAGAGATACAATAAGGACAATGAGTCCGATAAACTTATCTTGTATTATAGCAGACATGCATTTGGCGGATGGTATCTTAAGTATCGGTAATGAAGTTTGACAGTCTGGATCGTTTATACACGTTACTTAATCTTTATCCCTTTTCTTGCTCATTGGTTTAAAATATGTCCATGGTTTTTGAATGATTCTTGCTATTGAACTTTGGTTGTTTTTGATTAAGAAACGTATAAAAATAGAAATAACGCAAGTGTTTTCCCGAAAAGGATTGCAAAATAGGTTTTTCTTTTTGGAGGGGAATTAAAAATTGCATAGATTTCCTCTTTTCTTTGTTTTTCTTAAATTTCACTAACATTTGTCTTACTGAATGCAAATCAGTTTACAAGTCAGATTACAAGTGTTCAACGCGTTTTCTGCACAGAGAAATACAGCTGTTAAATGAAATGCAATACCGATCCCAAAATAGATACACTTCTATTGTAATATGGCAGACATTCATGGACAAATGTCATCTTAAGCATCTTTAATAAAGTTTGCAAGTCTGGATCATTTGTACACGTCACTTAATCTTCACATCCTTTCTTGCTCATTGATTTAAAACTTTTTGTAGTTTTTAAATGACTCGTACTTTTGAACTTAGGTTTTTATTGTTTGTTTATAAATAACCTTAAGCATCAAAGACATGGAGCATAATAAACGAGGTGCATATAATGTGAAATTTTTGCATTGTGAATACGTTATTGTGAGGATGCTGAAAAAGGGACCTTATTTTAAAAACTGCAGTCTTTTTTACTAATCTGTGTTTTTTCTGAAATAAGTGTCTCTATTGGTTTACTTTAAATATGTCAGGTTTGGTGCTTTTCATCTATATATAAGTTGAAAACTAATCCAGGTACTTACCTTATTAATTTCATTTTAATCCTGATAATTCTTTTTAGTAGAGCAAACTTTGCGGAAACAAACAAAAAACAGTGTAGAAAATAAGACATATTCATGTAAAATCAAATAAACTACTTATTAGATATTAAGTGCTCTCCAATAAAATGGGACATAATTTAATATTAGTCATTTATTACTCATTCAAATGTTATTACAGACATCGATATCTTCTAAAGGGTGCACTAATATACTCAAACTCATAAATATGTTCAGCTTAAATTATAGCTTGAACTTTGTTTTTTAAAAACATAGTTATTTATTTATTTGTTTTCCATGTTTTAACTTTTATAAAGCCAAAAAGTTACCACGAGTAATTTTTAAAGGTACATCTATAGTAAAATAATTTAGTTATCTCAGAACAATGACCCAATGATATATGAGGCTTTTTAGCGGCTTGTCAAATTTAATGATTATTCCAGTTCTAAAATATTTTCCAACTCTGTTACAACTCAGGTCCTTAAAAATAAATCAAAATTAACTTCTGCAACTAGATCATTTATTTACCCAATGTGTGTGTGTGTGTGTGCTTTCTGTATATTTTTTAAGGGGAATGTTATCATATGTGAAGAATAGTTTTATGTAAGCAGAAAGTTTTTAAAGCTTAAAAAATGCAATACATTATTATTTTAAGTGCAATCACCGCTAAAAGTGAAGTTGTACTTGTAAATCGCTTCTAAGAAGGCATATATTTACTAGGGACGCATTGATGAGCAAATTGGCAGATTAACGATAACCGATTAATCGGTTGATAATCGAGCGATTAATTAAAGGAATGGTTAATTTTAGTACTACCAATTTTGCGATCACTATTTCTTTTCCTTTACTTTACTATTCCGATTTTAGAAATAGTAACTTATTTCTGAGAGGATTTCTTTTTTCCTTAATTTTCTCATTAAAATTTTATTTAGTTTGTTCCAGCCAACTTTCATAGAATTGTCGATAAAATACATTAACGCACGTTACTAGACATGAAATTAAATAAATAAATTGGGGAGTCTGTGATGATCACTCTAATTTAGGAATGCTTTTAATTCAAATGGTTCAATTATTAGTAGCAACATTTTTCAAGAATTTTATTCCTTGAAATTTAGAGGTTAAAACACTATGCTAAGAATATAAGTATCGACTCATGAAACTGTTGCAACATAGTATATACGGATATATTTATTCAAAATAGGAAAATTAATTTATTAAAAAATATATATCAACTGTGACAGTTATTATTACTATTAATAAAATATGCTATAGCAGTTTTTTGGTGAAGGTATACTTTTAAAAATTGTATAAATTAAAAATTATTGATTAATTTTGTTTTCTTCTATTGATCGGCAAAAATTTGCCGGTTATTTTGAATCGTCAACTTGGAAAATTAAGGCAACCGAGTAATCGGTACATTCTAAAGGCTCCAGTACTGACATAGGTAATACTAAGTCGACATACCAGTGTTTTTTCTGAAATAAGTGACTCTATTGGTTTACTTTAACAATGTCAGTTTTGGTGCTTTTCATCTATATATAAGTTGAAAACTAATCCAGGTAGACTAACATTATTAATTTCATTTTAACCCTGTTAATTCTTTATAATAGAGCAAACTTTGCGGAAAGAAACAAAAAAACAGTGAAGAAAATAAGACATATTCATGTAAAATCAAATAAACTACTTATTAGATATTAAGTGTTCTCCAATAAAATGGGACATAATTTAATATTAGTCATTTATTACTCGGCTTCTCAGATTGAAATAAAACATTCGATTGCTAACTTTCATTTGCAATTTTCATAATGCATTTTCCTAAATGCATTTGAGAGAAGCAAAACCAAAAACCGCAGCTTTCGTCTTTTAAAAGTTTCAGTAAATATTCATTCTGGACCAATTTACTTAAGTGCACATTACCCTAAATAAACGAAGTTAAAATAAGCAACAAAAAAAAGTTATATCCTTCCGAATCCAATTTTTCTGAGCTAAGCTCTTAGTCGCATTCAAGGAAGAAAATCCCAGAAATCTCGGAGAAAATGCAACACATAATGGATTCTTTCTTCTACAGCATTTGTAAAATTTTAGAAAAAGAAAGGCTGCAAAATGATTAATGTACTACATCTAATTTATTTGCTGCAGTAAGTTTGAGCCAAAAAATTTTATTAGAAACGAATGGTTATTTTTAAGTTAAGAGGCCCTTGCATTTAAAATAAAGCATTTATAAGTTATGGCATTTTCTTTTTTTTCTTTTTGTGTAAGGTAAATAAAAGTATTGCTTGAGTTAATGCACTCTTTTCGGATTATAAACTTTTAAATATAAGAAGTTTTAGTGCATACCGCAAATATTACAATTAATGTATTAATTGGAACCTAAGGTAATGACACTGGTTAGCACACAGTTAAATAAAATGGTTTTCTAATCACTGCATTAAAAAACGTTTGAAATAAAGACAAATTTTAGCTATCAGTTTATAGTGCAGTTAGTAGTTTAATAGTTATACAGAACGGCGAACCATTACATTCTTCAATATCTAATTTTTGAAATAACTAGTACTTATCAGCAAAAACTTTCATTTTGATATCTAATGGACTGTCGAGAGTAAAGACCATTTAATGTCTAGAGCAATTAAAACGCGGATTTAAACTGTGCTTTTACGTTTTGTGTGTCGGTTTACAGAAAATAACTTAAAGAGATTGCAAGTTTAAATATCATTATACGTTATTCCTTGTCTGGTGTTGAGAATGCTATTGTCAGAGACTCGACAAATTATCACAGGTCCTCTATATTTTTGGGGAGTGGGGGGAGGGTAGTGACCCGTATCTCTTTTGCCCTATATCAGAGTTCTTCAACCTGGAATTTCGTGGAATCCTAAGGCCTATACGCATTGGTACATGGGTTCCGCAAGCCATTATTATTTTCTTAAATAAAGCGTCAATATATCATTTAAATTTTAATTTCGATGAAAGGTAAATTGGTTTGTGGTGGTTTGCCTGTAAAATGAAATGCAAATACTAGCTTTAGGATGAAATAAAATTATTCCAGAAAAAAAAAAAAAAACTTTGTAATAAAAAAAATGCTATTAGGCAAATATTTAAAAACATCAATTTTATCAAATAAGAGCATACTGTCGCTTTTATTTATTATTCATAGAATGTTTTACGAAACAAAAAAAAAAAAAAATAGCCCCATGAGCCATATATCCTAACTATGTTACTATCGATTATCTTCTTATAGTTGTTTTGAGATAAAAAATATGCAATAATATTTTTGTAAGTTTAAATAGGATAAAACCTTGATATACACTGCTAAAAATGAATGTTGTTTTTACAATATACTGTATCTAATTTTATAGTAATACATTGTAAAAATTGCTAATTTTGCAGTAATAAACTGTAAAATTGCTACTTTTATAGTTTGTCACCGTGCATTTTACAGTTTTAAACTGGAACCTCTGCTGCCTGTATTATACTGTTGTTTTTAGAGTAAAATACAGCTAAATTTTACGGCAATAAACAGTAAAATTGCTAATTTCACTGTAAGAAGCTGTAAAATTGCTTGTTTTACAGTTTATTACTGTGAATTTTGCCGTTATAAATGTTACCTCCGGCTGCCAGCATTATACTGTAAAAACAGCAGTTCATTTTTTGCAATTTACTGTTTCTTATATTCTTGAATTTAAAAATTTTTAGGAGAAAATGGTGAGCTCAAAGAGTTCCCCGGTGTAAAAAGGGTTGAACGCGTCTGATCAATAACACATTTTTCAATGTTAAAAATACCATACTTTAAGTTATATTAGGTTAGTCAGATCATTATGATTTGTTCTGTATCTTATTGATTTGAACTTTTGTATCATAACTTGCCAATTACTATGATGGCCTTCTAAAGAGTAATTACAAAATAAAATCCCATTGTTAAGAAAAAATTAAGCAAATATTCGGAACTAAAAATGGAGTGAGCATGTTTCTTTTAAACATTGACATCTTGAAACAATTGTGTAATCCGCAGTCTACATTGTGATTTTTTTTTTTTGACTTTTTTTTTTCACAAATTTGTATTTTTGCTCTTCCCGTTGTTTCAATATCTTTTTGAACTCTAATAAAATAGATATGAAACCTTATGTGAATCAATTACAAATTTTTTATTCACTATCGAGGAAAAAATTCGCTTACGTTCTCAAATTAGTAACACCTTATGAATTTTAATGCTATTTTTTCAATCGTTTTCCCCCTACTTTTCTCGAGTTATAAGGAGAAGAACTATAACTTGTTTTTTTCAACTTTGTAGTTGGTTAAAACTCAATAGAATAACATAATACCATAATATTCACTTTTTGACTTTCTTTTTGCTTTTATTAAGACAGTTGGTAAGATGGTACCGTCAGTTTAAATATATATATATCTATATATTTTTTTTTTTGCCGATTGAAAGTAAGCAGGTAGATTTAAAATTTTATCTAAAACATTAGAAACCTTTAAATATGGAAGTGTACTATATATATATATATTTTTTTAAATATGAGTATTTATGTATTAATAAAAAATATACCTATTTTTTAAAATATGCTGGGCCAAACTTAAAAATATAAATGCTGAAAGAAGTTACAGTCTATATGATAAATCTAAAATAATAATTTGAACATTTTATTAAAAAAAAAGAAAAAAAAAACATATTTAAGTGTTTAGAAAAACAGCAACAAAAAAGAAAAGCATGACTGCTACCTTTTCCTTCACCGAAACAAAATTATTCAAATGAAGATGTCTCCAAAGTGTTTGTTTTGAAATATCCAGTTAAATTTAATATCGGAACACTTATTTCTGACGAAATGCTCTACCTTGAATGATCGACCTGTCAAACAAACATCTCGGTTATCATATCTCGTTTTCCGTGGAGAGAAAGCAAAGACCACGGGATTAACAAGATAAAAAGAGCTTATGTTGGCTTCCAAATATGCATGAATAACTGATGCTGCCTAATGAAATCATTATTCATGAAGGCGTTGGGCCAGGCTGTGTCTTTGGTTGTATGTCAAGGAGTTTCCGGTGATTAGGATAGGCGGATGCCTACGGTTGAAAAAGATAATGAGAGCTATTATATGCTGGCAGGTTTTATTTTTAACATTAAAGATTACTTCGCCGATAATGTGCACAAAATTTAAAATCATCCCCATTAGTTGTATTTTTAAAGACAGTTTTGAGATCATGAAATATACTTATATTATTAAATGCATTCATGTTTTATTTCTCATAATTGATCTTAATTAGTTTCCGAAGTGTTTATTTATCATAATACCATGTAGCTTGCACAAAAAGTAGCTATAATATTTGTTCCTAATGTTTCTCAACGAAATTTCTTGGGTTTAAAGCAAAAGGGTGACTATCAAACTAGAAACTACATACTTTTATTCAAAATTTGGTACTTTCTACACAATTGTTTCTTTCATTATTACCGACCATTTTATGCTATGTTATGTGGGAGTCAACTTCAGCATTAATCAGTAAGATATGTTCCAAAAAAGTAGCATCTAGTCTTCTATTTGAAGGTCCTGTAAATCTAAAACAGTAGAAAATCTTCTCCTGGGGGTCACAAGGTTTCGTGAAAATAGCACCATTAGTATAACTGTTGCCATTAAAAAAAGGCATATAGGGCTAATTGAATATTAAAAAGCATATTTATTTCAAAACAGATAGATATATAAATTAATGACTCCAAAGGTGTTAAATATTAGCAACTTTTTTTTTAGTTGATTATAAATAAAAAACAGAGTTTGACAACAAAAATAAAACATTTTGAGAAAAACAATGCATAAAATGAAAGTTGTAGAAAAAAAAGTTTACCCGCTTCAGTAGATGACATAATTGTTTTAACAGACGAGGTTTAAGTACAAAACCACACTCCAGAAAAAATAAACTTGTGATTTGTGTATAAGTTTTGTAATATTTCCATGCCTCGATTTTGCTGTATACTAAACTGCAAAAACTGAACTGTTGTTTTTACAGTAATATACTGGCAGCCAAAGTTCCAATTTAAAACTGTAATATGTACAGTAATAAACTGTAAAACTACCCATTTTACAGTTTCGTACTATAAAGTTATCAATTTTACAGTTTATTGTTGTAAAATTTAGCTGCTAAAACGACAGTATAATACAGGCAGCATAGATTCCAGTTTAACACTGTGAAATGCACTGTAATGAACTGTAAAATTGGCAATTTTACCGTTAATTACTGTAAAATTAGCAATTTTACAGCTTAGTACTGCAAAGTTAGCAATTTTGTAGTTTATTACTGTAAAATTAGTAGTTTTTACAGTTTATTACTATAAAACTAGCTGTATTATACTGAAAAATCAATATTCATTTTTTACAGTGTACTTGGAGTACTATTTTCGTTGCATTTAAAGAAATAATACAAAAATATCTACAGTTACATGCATCTTACCTTATCACTTACGAAACCAAAAAACCCCCCACCCACTCACACACCAGTGACGTCATTTCAAGTTTTTCCGGGGGGGGGGGTTTCAAAGGGTAAAAACGCAGTGCAATTTCATCGGAAATCAGCAAAAACTACGCCTATTTGTATTCTATTTCATGGCCCCCGCCTCGTCTTTTCATATCAGTTACGTGTTAAAAAATTCTTACAATACCAGAATTAAATAAAAGTTTTGTGCAAAGATCAAACTTTAAAAGAATAATAATAATGCTATCAAAATTTAAAAAAAAGTCAAGGGGGGGGGGAATTGACCCCACTGGCCCTCTCTAAATACACCCACTGCCACACATCCATACATTAAAAAGTTAATTTCTTCTTTTATAGTTTTAATCTTAAAAGAATTTCCAGTGTTGATTCCGCTGCTTCCAAATTGATTAATCCTAACTAAAATAGTCCGCAATGCGATCTAAAAATAAAGGCTGCTATATTTGCCCAAAGACAATACACACATACAGCACACCCATTAGTGAAGATGCATTTAAAAGAACAAAAACGAATTTTTATTACCCTTCGCAGCTCAATACTATCATTCCAACGAACTCCGCCGTTAAAACAATGAGAAGTAATTAGGAGAAACGAAGCATCCTTGAAGCGTTAAGGGACAATTTTGCTCCGTTTAAGATTACTCTAGTATTAATATTGAACCATGGCGTACTAACTTCGCATTCATGTAGGATTAACTGCCAGGCCTAATCTCCGAATATTGTTAAACAATGCGTTCAATAGAACGCACCATAATTCATTGTAGTATCGGTCTTATCAGCGTCGAATTTTAAATGGACTGATAAAGTAATTGACGATTGTAGCTTAAGCATAATGCTCCGTTAAGTAAATTAATGAATCAGTTCCACAGAGTCATCAGAATGAGTATTATGTTAAAAGACAAGTTCCCGGCTTTTATTTATTCCATTGAAAGGAGTATTGTTCGCAAATAGCATCAAAGCTATTCCTGTTAAAATATAAGCCTCGAGGAATTTTAATCCAAATCAAGTTATATTTTGCTTAAATTCAACATTTTGTCTTCCTCTATTTATTCCTCACAAATCCCTTGCATTTCCTTATTCCTACGCGAAATTTATCTTAACTAAGATAATGCTTACATCAACCATATCAATGCCCAAAAGATATAATAAACATTTTTTTTAAAAGAGAAATAAGTTCTGAAGAAGAAGAAAAAATATCGTCTAATTTTCAATTTTACAGTTAAGAGCACTTGAATCGTAAAAGACTAAATACAAAGTTAATTTATAAAAATGTAAACTTAAAAAAAAACATATATAATAATATGATAAGCGTACGTGTTAGCTAAGATGTAATAAAGGGACTATGCTACAAACTGTCATTGAAATATGCCAGCAAAATGAAATTTATTAGTATAACTGCGAATTTCAAACTTTAGAAAAGAAAAAAAAATGTGTCTCAACACTAAACTAAATTTAAATAACGCCTTGTGGTAATAGACATTTTCTTCTGAGTGCGTTATGCATTGATCATTCTTTGACTGGGGCGAGAAAGCTAAAGAAAAAAGAAGACACAATTCCGCATTTCAGTTTTTTCGAACATTTATATTCTATTCAAGTTTTGTGTATGATGCTATTGGCCGATATTTACGATCTAGGTTTGTGTACCTTGACAAAGTAGCCCAAAACCCCCCTTAACTTTCCTATAGTCTAATCCTTTCCTAGTGCTGATTCAATAGGTAGACGTAAAGTCTTTTTCTAACTTATAAGAGCTTTGCTGAACCAGAACTTAATAGGAATTGCTTGTCATGATGGCAAAACGCAAAAATTTTAGCTTTTTATGTTTGAAATCTTTCTTTAAACCATCGATAAAATAATAAATTCAAAACAGTGTTTTAAACACTGACAATTAACTAAAGTCTACCGAAATCTAATGGCTCCCACTATCTTAAAAGTTACGTAAATACAAATAAGAAAAACTTGTTTAATTTGCTTAACTTGTAAGATGTCTTTAAACCCTGATTTTGAAAGAATCATAAGAGACTATGTTTCAAGGTTCAATAAATTACTGACTTTTTTAAACTTACATTTCGAGCGTCTAGTTAATTAATAAAATGTCTTAACCTTGCACCAAATTGCCTTTTTTTATAAGTACGTTTAACTAGTTTATTTATTATTTCTCAATAAATTTCAACTTAAGAATTTTGAACCATTTCAATTTCTGCTGCCTATGGGGATTCATTTCTTGCTGAAACAAAAATGTCAATACTTGAAGCATAGTATAAGGAAAATGTTATATATTGTCAAAAATAAACGCATAATCTTATCGGCAATCTGAATTTTTCATGCATCAAAGTCGCTCAAATATGAACTTGCATTATTTTATTATTCATTGCAAAGCACTCTCTAAGTAATAATTGTCTTATTATTCGCCAATGTTTAGAACATACTATTCTTTCCAGCAGAAACATAATCCCAAAATGCTTTTCAAAAAGCATATTAATATTTACGGAGAAGAGTTATAAGCCTTTTACTTTTATCTTTTTCTTTTGTTATTAGTTGCGTAAAGTGAAATTTGTGCATGATTCCTTTCAAAATACATTTTTTTTCTTCTTCAGAGCAATTAGGAATTTCTTTACTTTAAGCCAAAATGTAATTAAAAGTTGGATTAAGAGATAAAAATAGTATATTTATTTTAATGACCTGATTTTCAATGGCATTGTCTGAGAAAGTATTTTGTCATGCTTAATTGGAAACAGGATGACTTTTGGCTGCATTATAATTCCTTCCTTTATCAACGGAAAAAATCGTAAAATTAAGCTTAAGTTGAAGTTGCATTTTTTTAAACATATTGCAAAGGAACATACAAAAATGTTAGTCCAATTAAATACTTAACTATCATTAAAATTTAAAGATTTTTCTAAAAAAGTCAACGCAAAGCACATTAATTCTAAAAAATGGTACCAATGAATTACTTTCATAAAATATTTATTTAATTTAGTGTACTCTGCCTACAATGTTAAATAACTTTTTTTAAGTAGTGGTTTTTTTTACTGTAGAAATGTGATACAGTGCATAAAGATATAACACATGAATTTAACTTTCGCTTTATTTTTCTTAAACCATTCACATATGTTTTAGATTATTCTAAACTCAAAATGGTGTTGCTTTTCCTTTTAACAAAAAACCTAACGAATGTTATAAGATATTGTATGCCTAAGTTCTGATTCATCGCATTATATTAAGTTTTCAGTAAGTTGAAGAATCATATGCTATACTAATACTACCATATAATCGTTATTGCTTTATGTTCTTGATGACATTTTGTTAATATAACTACAGCACTTTTTCTCAAACTTTATTAAATATATTGATTACAATATTTACTTTATGGGGTATAGTATATGCTAAAAAAATTGTGCTTTAACTTTGAATTCAAAAATCGGCTTTGAGTAATATAATTATGACTCAGTTAAGAACTAAGCCTTTTTTTCTTTATAATACCAATTTTAAAGATGAAATCTGAAGTTTCGGCTATAAGCTTTTTCAGGCTGCGAAACTTCTTGACAAGCTTAAACTTCCTTAGCGTTCGTTTATGTACTGCCATCTATGCACGTACCACACCATGAGCTTATAAGTTGCGAAATGAAACCATTTATATGCTTCACTTTCATGCCGCGTACCGACGAAGTTCCGGTTATTTGGTCGCCGAAATCCCTATAAGCACTCGTGTGTGAAAGAGCTAATTTTCACGCTTCCCGGCTTTTCCTGATCCTATTTGATGCCGGGATTTTCCTTTTTTTTTATTTCTCCTCTTTTCTTATTTTTTCCTTCTTTTCTCTTGCAGTGCTGACTCAGCAGTACGAGGTCCGCGTCTACGATGAGTTTGTGATACGGGACAACACGGCGGTCCTTAAATGCCAAATTCCGAGTTTCGTGAAGGACTACGTTTCTGCAGCGGCGTGGTTTCGGGATGATGGTCTAGTTATTCACGCGGATGGGACGCAGGGTAAGTTTAAATTAAAGCAATAAGTAAAATGTCACCCAAACACACACACGGCTACCATATACACTGCAAAAAAAAAGCTTTTACAGTATGCTTATACAGCTAATTTTGTAGTAATAAACGGTAAAATTGCTAATTTTACAGTATTAAACAGTAAAATTGCTAATTTTGCATCCTATTACTGTAAAAATAGCAGTATTATGGATTGTTACTGTAAAACCTCTACTCTTTGTATTATACTGTAAGAACATCAATTTATTTTTTGCAGTGTAAATATGTAAAAGGCTGATATAATATACAGACTAATGGGTATGAAACTGGTCACAAATTTATTATAAAAAACGATTTTGCACAGTATTTTAGTTTTTTCCACTAAAGGTTTAAATCAGCTAGTCGCATTTGCCGCCAACCGCTCTCTTACATACGTTGCAATGACAACGTACCGACCGTCGCTATAAGGTTTGTGTTTTAAACGGGGCTCCTATTGGCAACTAACCATTTAAAAAATAAAAGTATTCCCCGAGACCGGCATGTATCACTACTATCGATTTCTTCATGTGGCACCATGTCGGCGAAAGCCATTGCCGCGAGAATTTTGACGTCCGGTTTCCCTACTAGATGGTTGAACTTGGGCTCTATTTTATGCGAAACTTTGCTAAGAATTGAATTTTGTCAAGTGATGCTCCATGCTAAACAAGTATCCGAGAGATCTTTTACAGAACGCATTGTAATACGACATGGAAGTTGTCAATTTTCTTGAAAATCCAGACTCGAGCCAAGTTTTAACCTGTGCTTTTGGGCGTGAGATACCAGCGTCTTAATCAATACACTACTATGTCGACAGTTACAGGTGTTAGTTTTAAACAGCTTCTCTCTCTCTCTTTAACCCTTTCTTAAAAAACTATATAAACTATTTATTAAAATTATTTTTGTGTATTCTCCTTCTGAACCTGTTTTGCATCTATCGGTATTTATCTTTGTGTGCATTCAACTTGCAACCATATGTTGCCATATATTCTTGCTTAATAAAAGCAATTAAGAAAACTTTAAACACGAACAGGAATTAGAACTGCATACACAAGTTTCAAACATGAGTCTGCAGTGTTCCTACTTAGTTGTGCTTTTAATGCTATTTTATTCGTTTTTATTTTTATGCACAAGATTTTTACTTTTTTATTTTAACATGTTGTCTTATTTTGTGAAGTAATGCAATAAAATCAAATTGGTCCAAAAGTGTCCAATACCACTCTGGCCACATTAATAACTTCTGTGGAATGGATGAGGATCCTTAAAGATTTCGCCAACATGGCAGTGCAATCAAAGATTCGGTTGAGAGATAATTCAGTGTTTAAAGGACTGTTCCTGTAGCTTTGATGGTTATTAGGTAAAATTTTTATTCAGTTGAAATATTTGGTCCTCCATCTGGAGATGGTTGTATAAATAGTACTATTACAGTTTAGAACTGGGTTGTAGTTCTTCGGAGAAGAAGCAAGTAGTAGGCTACACCTTTCTATTGCATCAGCATCAGTAAGGGCCATGCTCCACATCAGCGTAAAACGCGACCGAAACTGAAGGCAGAAACCGACAATCCGGGTACTTTCCATAAGAACACCATTGAATCCATTTTACGCTTCTGGCTAATTTTTCTGCTTTACGTCGATGTGGAGCATGGCCCTAAGGGTCAGTCTGCAGGAAAATTATGGGTTATGTCAAGCCTCTTTATCTTTATTTGCTATAGATGCCGACGTATGCTGATATCAATTGGTTTAGATTTACTTTTGTTTAGTCAGAGTGAATGTTATCTTGTTATTCATTATTCAGTAAGTCAAAAATTCGTTTAAGGATAACGATAAAATGACTACCAAGAGTGCTTTGGAACTAAACCTTTAGGGTTTTGCGCTCATCTGACCACCTAACCGGAACATCAGCTTTGTATCCCAAGGCCACGTTATGGCATTCGGCGTTTCTGATTTGTTTAGGCCTCTTTATGTTTTCAGTTATAATCATCATCGAACATTCAAGTGAAACCTTGCTTACATGAAACGTCTTACTTTTACGCATTCGGTCACGAAAACTGAGATAGGTATGGTAGACCTTGGCCAGTATGCGCAGTTGCGGTGCCGAGTTTAGCTTAGTTACCAAAAATTAATTAATATTGTTTTTAATGCTACTGAACATGTTTCTTTATTAATACTGCTTTTTTTTCTTTGAGTTGAAAAAAAGAGTCCTCTTGCCACATTTACGAATTGATCCATTATATTTCCTTTCTATCTCAGACTATCCATTCGCTTATATATTCTTATACTCCCTCTTTTCCTGATAATTATGGTTCCTTACCTCTCTACTAGATTATATTATCCACATATAGTAGTATAAACTAGTCCGAGATGGAATAGTTTATTATGGACACTAACATTTGCTTAAATTGATAATACTTTGCTTCCAACTTCCTCAAAAAGGGAAAACTGAAACATTCTTATCGCTAAGCATCAAAGTTCTTCTTATGCTTTATTTACGATTTATCATCTGTTGATTGTTATATTTCACATCAGCTCGTCTTACTGTATTGTTATGTTCTTTAAATAATTCCATCCGCACAAAATTTAATATCTTGAAAATAGATGACGCACCGCATACAAGCATTTCCCATAATTTGAATAAAATGACTAATGCTTTATCTCATTAAGTTAAAATTCGTTCAAAAATGATATTCTCAAAAAGTATGCGTGCTATAAATGATGGTAAAAATGATAAAGAAACTTTTTCCATTATCTCCGAGGCTGCGTTTGATAGGAATAAAAAGAATTCACGCTTCCATGAACATTGCTCTTTCGCAGTTTCAAAGAAAGCGAGGCAGTAGATTGCATTTTCAACACAATTGCAAAATTGTATTTTTCAGATACTTGTGTACCTGTATATATATATGCCTTTTATGTTCTGAATAAAGAAATATCAAGCAGGGAGGTAACACTCAGTATAAAACTTGTATCTTATATGTAATGATTCTATCCTTTTCGTTATGTAACTTGGCGTATATGTTTTGGTCCGATGCTGGTTAAAATCAGGGCTGCGGAGTCGGAGTCGGAGTCGAAGAGTCGGAGTCGGACTGATTTTGGACCAAAGGAGTCGGAGTCGGAGTCGCTGAAAAACATGTCTACTCCGACCACCTCCGATTTGGATGAAATTTTATAGAGGCAAAAACATATAGTTGAAACTAACATACAAATTTTCAGCGTCCAATATCCAAATCCTAAGCATCTAGGATCATCGAAAAGGGCTTCAAAATGGCAGGTCTGCTTTGTGAAACGAATTGCTATGTTTGGGCTTATGCAAGTGAATAAAAAATATTTGCAGCAAAAATGCAATGTGTTAAAATAAAGTCTGGCCATTTAACACGAAAAGGATTAGTTTTGTACGGAGTCAAATGACAAGAGCGGCACTTGTCTTTTGCTCTGGAGAAAATGAACTTTTTGGGAGGTCACAGTGACTTCCGAGAATTAAGGTAAATGTGGCGAAATTACCTGCGAGAATTCTTAAGAAAATTGGACTTTTTGAGAGATCACAATGACCTCCCATGACCTCCAACTGGGATACTCGAGCTTGCTACCCCTCCCCCTAAAGTGAGTCCTGGCTACGACCATGAATAAAAATGAAACTTTTAAAATGGATTTAATATTTCCACCTTTGTTTAGGGTCTTTCAATCTTCACATTTCGGTAAAAAAATAATAATAATAAAAAAAAGCAGGAGTCGGGAGTCGGAGTCGGAGTCGGAAGTTTTAAAATCCCGGAGTCGGAGTCGACCATTTTTCCTCCGACTCCGCAGCCCTGGTTAAAATGAGAATTATTTTTTTTTAAACTCGTTCCATGACTCGAAAAATGCATTTATTATGATCTTTGAAATTGAGCCTCAGATTTTAAGTTAATTACTTTTTGGTAAGGCAGCTCAATCCATATATCGTTATTTTGTGGCACATATTTCTTATACCTTTATATCCTACAGCTAAAAACATTTGATGAATAAATTACTTGATGGGATTATGAGAATAACTATTTGTAAACTAATAGCAAACACTTTTAGTCTTAAGGTACTTGAATGATCCATTATTTATTTTAAAACTAACAGCAATGAATTTAAATATTAATGTTGACTTTTAACAAACGCTCTTTTATGAATAAAATTCACAGCAACGACGATATTAAAAATTAAACTAATAACCTTCATATCGGCGTAGTGCATTATTGTCTTTTAAACAATAAAGCAAACCCAGTACATAGATTCAATATACCGCCAACTCGGTTACTTCATGGCGGTATATTGCATGTATTCTTGTCATAGCCTTGTCTTAGTTGTTGGTTACTTAGAGCTGACATATATTATTCATTCATGATCTGTAAAATGAAGCACTGCATCTTAATAATAGATATCATTATTTTTGTACCACGTGTTTTTCTTTTACTTCTACATCCTACAGCTGGAAATAGTCGATGACTACATTTCTTTTGATTACAAGAACAACCATTTATACATTAATAACAAATTTCTTAAGGTATGTGACTACCTTCGGACCCTTTTTAGCCTACTTTCCCGTTAAAAATAAAAGAAAGACGAAAAAAGTATTAAAAGTAGCTTAATGCATCTAAAAAATATCGCCAAGTCCAAAAAATATCGCCAAGTTAAAAAAAATATCGCCAAGTCCAAAAAATATCGCCAAGTAAAAAAATAAAGAGGCAAAATGAATATCGAAAAATTAAAAATTTGAAAGCAGGGTACTGAGATGGGAAATTTGTGTGTCGGTCTGTCGGTCTGTCTGTCCCCCCCTAATAACTTTTAAATGAACATTCCGATTTGGACAAACTTTTTTTTGTTGGAAAGATCTCGGCGAGTACAGCTCATTCCCATATTTGATTTTTTGATTTAAACAATTTTTGGTTCAACTTTGAGCCGTTCAAATAACCGGTCCCGCGATACTAACTTTTGAATGAACAGTCCGATTTGAACAAACTTTTTTTTGTTCGAAAGATCTTTTCAAGGATACTTCATTCCCGTACCTACATTTTTGATTTGAACAATTTTTTCGTTCAACATTGAACCGTTCAAACAAGCTCTCACCCCTAATAACTTTTGAGTGAACAATCCGATTTAAATAAACTTTTTTTTGTTCGAAAGATATCGGCAAGGATATTTTATTACCGTATTTAAATTTTCAATTTGAACATTTTTCGTTCAACATTGAACCGTTCAAGCAACTTTTCTCCACCTAATAACTTTTAAGTGAACCGTCTGAATTGAATAAACTTTTTTTGTTCGAAAGATCTCGGAGAGACTCGTTCCCATATTTCACTTTTCAACCATTTTTCGTTCAATGATGAACCGTTCAGAAAATTTTTTTAACATGAGCGCCTACTGGGAAATTTAAATTGAATGTTGATTCTAAACTTAAAGGCGGATTTCCTTCAAACTAACTTTGTAAGAAAACAGTTTTGATAAAAAATGTATGTTAAGTACTTTTCTGAAAAATCTTCTGTGAGGACTCTGATTCCGACTCCGACTCCGCAAACATGGCGGAAATGCAGGCTCAGAAAAAAATGACTGACTGGGCAGACGATTTTTTGTTTATTTATTCATTTTTTTTGTTTAATTTATTATTATTATTTTTATTTATTTATTTTTTTGGCAGACGATATTTTTTTTTGATTACAAAAATTGTTCATTCACGAGAGCATTTTATTCTTTACTTATATTTAACAACTGGCAACGGATTAAAAATAAAATTCGAGACATTTTATTAACGAACGAGGTTTTTTTTCTTTCTTCGATAAAATGTGTTTTGATGTTCTTTGTACTTTTATTTCATTTTTTATTTTTTTTTTCATTTGAAAACGATTGTGAAATTTTTCTACGGAAGAACTATAGCAGTTACATTCTTTAAAAGGTGCGACAAAACTTTATTTACTCGTTTATTTACTTTTTACGTGTCCTGATCATCTGATGAGAGGGATATATTTTGCTTTTAGAAATCAGCTTTAAGTGTTAGAAAGGTATGTTTGACATAATTTTCAGTTTCAAATATTCAAGAGAATATTGATTAGATGCTAGATTGCCGATGTCGATGTACGGGAAAGTTGGCTCGTTTAGTTCTTGACAGAACTTCTTGTTCGCTATGAATTTGTAACTGAAGAATCATGTTTTTAATAAAAATAGGACATAAAAATAATATTATTAGTGTTATATTGACCAAGTTATCATTAAGTTTTAAAATATTGGTGATTTTTAGTAAAATTTGCAGTTACAGATGCGAAAAATTGCAGTTACGGCAAATCTTGTACTCAAATTTCTATTCAGTATATTTCAAAAATATTTACACAGTAGGTGAATAACATCTTTCTGCGCATAATGAGCTAAAATGTTTGCAATATCTCTAACAGTTTAAAAACTGTAAATTTTGTGCCGAAACTC
Source organism: Uloborus plumipes (assembly GCA_038373865.1). Taxonomy (NCBI): domain Eukaryota; kingdom Metazoa; phylum Arthropoda; class Arachnida; order Araneae; family Uloboridae; genus Uloborus; species Uloborus plumipes. Next base: position 13,369 of record JAXGGA010006891.1, on the reverse strand, counting down.
GATTTTTGAAATAAAAAGCTTATTTTTCACAAAGAGAAAAAAAAATAGTAAATGCACTCATACAGATTAGATTTTAGTTCATTATACAGAAAGGGTTGAGTGAAACATTGTCTCAAAATTTCAATATCATATCTCAAAAATATTTTTTTGTGACATTTATTGCAAGGCGAAATAGCGCATTCGTTTTTTTTTGGGTAGTCACATACCTTAACTGACTGAATGCTCTACTATTTATTTTAAAACTAATTTATATAACTTAAATATTAATTTTGTCCGAACGGTCTGCTATGTATACAGGGACATCATTTCAAGTTTTTCCAGGGGGGGGGAGGCAAAGGGTAAAAACACAATACAATTTCACCAGAAAACAACAAAAACCACGCCCACTTCTGTGCAAATACATTGATTTATCAAAGTCAGGGGGGGGGGGAATTGACCCCCCTGTCCCCCCCCAAATGACGGGAATGCATGTATACAATTAACAGCAGCAGAGTATTAAAAATCAAATTGCTAACCTTAAGACCGGCCTAGTGCATTAATGTATTAAAAAAAACAATAAAGCAAAACCTGTACACATACATCAGCATTCCTCGAGTTCTTTTTGGCTCTTATCCATTTTTTGAATGAGCTGCAATGATTATCACCTTGACCAGGTTCCAAGAATTTTGTTCATATTATTCAAAACTTAGGTTTACCCCAAGCCTTTACTCTTATTTTTCTCTTATATTTATTTCATTTTTCTTTCTTTTTCTTCTTTTCGTTTTTCTTGTTGTTAAAGAACTCTGATGGCTAAAGACTAAAGATGCTCTTAGAAGTACATTTTTTACTTTAATTTTACCACTTTTTGTCTTTCTTTCCTTCTCTTCTTTTGAAATAGTTCATTGTTTTTACTAAGATATACGTGCAAAATTATGTTAAAACATAGAGTTTTTTATTTTGGAATACATTACGAAAACAATTATTGATTGAAAACATTGTAATAACTAAAAACATGAATAAATAATTTTATTTCTGCTGGAGTTAAAATACACAACTATTCAATAGGAATAGACAGTAGATTAAAATAAAAAGACATATTTTCTTAAAACTAAAATGTGTTGACAGCTTGAAATTTTGTGAATTTTTTTAGGTATCATATGCCTTTGAATGGCTTTATAGTGAAACGATATTATTGACGAAGATTTGTCTTCACTATAATAGCTTTGCAGATGAACTACCTTTTTCATTGCAGTTATTAACAAAATTTAAATTAATGTCAAAAAGTAGGGTTGCACGTGTATATGGATGTGTTCATTATTTGCTTGTATTTCTTGTCATATATTTCAGAACAGGAAGCATTTTTTATACATTTATGTTTTTTTCCCTTTTAAAAAATAATATCAAGCAAATTTCGGTTGAAAATACAGAAAAAAAAATATAGAAGCAGAATCCTTTACCAATGAAATGCACCATATTTCAAGGAAAAGCTTACTCATAGTCAACCAATTATTTAATTGCAAATTACTTCGGACGTCTTTTTGCGCGACTAATTATCATCATTTATTTATAAAACGGCAACAGTTTCTAAGTAACCTCCGCTAACGAGATATACACTTACAAACATCTAAAGGAACGTTTGAAATCAATTTCAATGGTCTCGCAAAAGTAGTTCATACTAAGTGCTTTTGCAAATTACGTTCCCTTTGACATGCATGCTTCAAAGGAGGTCCATTTACAAGGAGTATTGAATGAATTGCGAATGCACATGAAACGCGAGAAGTTCACAAGTTGGATCCATGATAGTTGTGAATTATTTGAATACCATGATCCTTCAAAATGGAGAGCCTTTTCAAAATTCATTTGCTATATCTGGAGCAGAGTTTCTCGAGAGCATATATATATTAAGCTCCCCACTGTGCTTGGCAACTTTAAAGCAAGCTTATATCTAGAAATCGTTGATCACGATGCTCCTTTTAAAACATTTTTATGCATCGATTTCTGGAAGAAGTTTGAAATGTTTAGTTTCTAATGGGGGGTTCTAATGCTTTTGATCCACCGAGTTTGCCAAATAAAAGCGATTGCTATATTTCTTCAGTTCTGGTTGATGGTAATATTGCAGCCAATTTAAATACTACTACTACTACTACTACTACTACTACTACTACTACTACTACTACTACTACTACTACTACTACAAATAATAATAATAATAATAATAACAATATTACAAATTAAAATAATATTAACACTAATAACAATAAAATTGATAATAAATAGTAATTAATAATAGTTATTATTATTATTATTATCATTATTATTATTATTATCATTAGCATCATCATCATCATCATCACTATTATTATTATTATTAATATTGCCTAATTGTAGCTTATTGCTATTTTTTAATTGTTTGAAATATCATCACTTAATTATCCTCCAATACCTGAAACAAATGCTTCGAAGATAGTTGTTTCTGAAGAAAAAGTTTTAAAAAAGTTTAAAACTTAAGTTAAAATGAGATAAAATATTACCCCAGTAATATAAAATTAAGTAAAATAAAAAAATGTATAAGGCATGGTTATATAAAGATTATGTTTATTAATAACGGTATCATTTCGCATGAATACCATTGAGTGCTGCTCAGAAGTAGCACACACCATAGTTACCTGCTGCAAAAATTAGAATATCGTATGTATACATACAATACTCTGTCGGACTTACACTTAGTTTTGACTTCTAAGTTATATATGCTTACAAAATTTAGAGAGTAAAACTAATTTAACATTAGGTGCTTAAAATTTTTGATAGAGAAATCATGCAAGTCTCAAAATAGTATTGAATACTCAGCTAACAGTAATGGTCAAACTAGACCTCATTTCATAGTGATTAAAGAAGTGTCATTGTGCTCCAATACCGCATGTTCAACTGCGTTCTATCAGTGATTGTCAGAAATACAAGGGATGCGCGTCAACTGTTTATTTTATATAACCGTAGTTTGTAAAATCTCTTAAGATTCTTAATAGAACATGTTCACAAGTCTAAAGCAAATACGCCATTTTAATGTAAGCATTTAGTTTTGTTACTGCATAATATGTTCGCGGGAAAATCTTTTCACACGACAAGCGAATTACACGACTCCTCAGGGAATTTATTTTTCCTACGGATAGCCTAGTGCTGATTTCAATGAGAGAAAAACTATTTGTCTTGTTACACATTTACTCTATAAGTCAACCTCCATTTCTTGTTCTAATCAATATATTTTTTCAGATACGTTTCAGATTTGAGCATTTCTGGAAATTTCAGTTTGTGTTTCTTATTCAATCAATCTTTTTCTGGAACGAGCTCTTAAAAGATTTTTTCCGTGTACCCTGGGGAGTCGGCCTCCACATCCAATGCCCGTTGAAGCAATTATAAGAAAAGGGTCGGAGGCAAAAATGACCCTTGAGAGTCCCTAAAAGTAGGAAGACATCGTGACACATGTATTTTTAAACTCCAAAAAGCAAGACTATAATCCTTTTAATAGATAATTATGAGAGACAATCTTTTTTCAAAAATTATAAAACTTCTTATCAATTAAAAGTATTCTAATTTGATACTGATATTTTTTAATCTACATTCATTGCATTTTTTTACAGAAATTTGTTTTTATATACCCTTAAATGGTAAATATTAGTAAATACGTGACGCAGTAAACTAATATACTTTAAGTTATGGACCCTCGGTAAGCTGGCACCCGTGTAACTTGACATGTTCCTGTGTTTTTTTTGGGTGTCGAGCTATGGAGTTTTTACTACAATAGATATCCTAACTGTTAACAAAGCTAATATTTAGAAAAGTGCCAATTTGAGTCTCAAGTGAATTTTCACTAGTATTTCAATAACTAGTTAAAAAAATAATTTTCCCCAGAAAGAAGATAAGTTTTGCTTTCATTCCATCTAATAACATCAGAATTTTTTTTTTTTTTTTATTCAGAAAATATTGTTTTTATACATCAAAAATCAGACCGGTAACGTGTCCCAAGTAGCAAAGCTTAGCATGCAAACAGGTCATGCGCACTTTCTAACTTCCCCCCCCCCAAAAAAAAAACGCTCTTGCACAAAAAATGATTCTATTTTCACCCCTTTGTTAACATTTTACTTCATTTTTGTTTCAATTGATTCCTGATTTTCTAGCCGATGCGAAATAAGCGTGTCCCAAGTTCCGCGGTCAGAGCGGTAACAATAACTTCCGATCTATGTTTAGGCTCCCAAAATCATTTCCTGCACCTATACCACATGATACTGAGTACCTGGTGGGATGTTTTATCGAATCGTAATTAAAATTTTGCATTTTTGCATCAAAAATTACAGGTAAGATTTTTTAAAGTGATTTTATAAAATGTGTGTCATTTAAGTCATCAGATCGGTAATATGTTCTAAAATGAGCAGTTTTTATTATTTTAAAAATTATTTTATATGTAAGTACAGTCCTTTATTACAAGTGAAAAAACCACGTTTTTGATTTTGGTTTAGAGCGATCGACTCGGAAATAAAAAATGAACTTTGTCAGTTTGTCAGATCGGTAACAGTCAGAGCGGTAACATTGAAAAACAGCGAATATGTTACCGAACTAACTCACACGTTTCAGAATTATTAAAATGCAAAAATCGTAGGTTTTAGCCATATATATTGAAAAAATGAAAAGCAATTAGCTTTAGTACAATTGCTTCATTTGTGGTCTGTATGACCTGACAATAGAAGTTAGTAAAATAAGAAAAATTGACACTGCAGAAATTAAGTTAATTAATTATTATTATATTTTTTGGTGCTTCAATTTTTCATAACTTCGCTAAATAACTAGATAATAACTAGCATGCTAAATTTGAATTTCTGATTAAAAAATTAAATTTCCTGCAACTAATTAAAGAAAAGCATGCAGCAGAGTTGTTTACTGAAAAAGTTGAAGTTGTGTGTTGTTTCAAAACAAAACAAATGTTTTATGAGCTTGGATTTGGTAATCTTATAATTTATTTTGTCTAAAAACCTTATCGCTCATTTTAATTTCCAAAAAATGCTTTTTTATAATGAAATTTGATTTTTTAGATAATACACTGAAGTGACAAAAGTCATGGGATAGCAATATGCAAATTTTCAGATGGCAGTAGCATCGCATAGAACAGGTATAAATGCGCAGTGCTTTTACAGAGCTTTCATTTCTGTTCAAGTTATTCATGTGAAGAGGTTTTAACGTGATGATGACCGCACGACGTGAATTAACAGACTTTGAACGCGGAATGTTAGTTGGAGCTAGACGCATGGGTCATGCCATTTCGGAAATCGTTAGAGAATTCAACATTCCCAGATCCACTGTGTCAAGAGTGTGCCGAGAGTATGAAATTTCAGGCATAACATCCCACCATGGACAGCGCAGTGGTCGACCGCCTGCACTTAAAGATCGAGACCGGCGACGTCTGCAAAGAGTCGTAAATTCTAACAGACAAGCAACACTGCGTCAAATCACCGTAGAAATCAATGTGGGACGTACAATGGACGTGTCTGCTAGAACTGTGCGGAGAAATTTGGATTTCTTGGGCTATTCCAGCAGAAGACCGACTCGAGTGCCTTTACTGACAGAACGACATCGCTTGCAGCGACTCTCGTGGGCACGTGAGCATATCGGTTGGTCCCTAGATGAATGGAAAACCGTGGCCTGGTCCGATGAGTCACGATTTCAGCTGGTAAGAGCCGATGGTAGGGTTCGAGTGTGGCGCAGACCCCACGAAGCCATGGACCCAAACTGTCAGCAAGGCACTGTTCAAGCTGGTGGTGGCTCCGTAATGGTGTGGGCTGTTTTTTCATGGCATGGACTTGGTCCTCTAGTGCGACTGAACCGAACATTGACTGGAAATGCTTATGTGCAGCTACTTGGAGATCACTTGCAGTCATTCATGGACTTCATGTACCCAAACAACGATGGGATTTTTATGGATGACAATGCGCCATGTCACCGGGCCACAACTGTTCGCAATTGGTTTGAAGAAAATTCTGGACAATTCCAACGAATGATTTGGCCACCTAGATCGCCCGACATGAATCCCATTGAGCATTTATGGGACACCATCGAGAGGTCTGTTCGTGCCCAAAATCCTGCCCCATCAACGCTTTCACAATTATGGACGTCTATCGAGACAGCATGGTACAATATTCCTGCAGAAGACTTCCAACGACTTGTTGAGTCCATGCCACGTCGAGTTGTTGCACTTCGCCGGGCAAAAGGAGGGCCGACACGATATTAAGAGGTATCCCATGACTTTTGTCACTTCAGTGTATATATATATATATATATATATTAATGTAATTATCTTAATTATATGCTAAAAATGCAAGGAAATGATATCATTTTTAGAGATGTTAACGAAGACTGAAAGCATAAACTCAAATATGTAGCTCACATTAACATCAGATCTGTAACACTCATCAGATCTGTAACGGCTTAAAAGTGAGTAATCTAAGGAGGGGGTAAATAACTTCCTTGACCTCCCCCCTTTTATTTTCTTGCATTTAGATCCAATTTAGACTTAGAATCCAATAGTAATTTTTTTCTGCAAAAAATTTTTTTTATCAGAAAACTTCAACTTCAAATTGGCACTTTTCTAAATATTGGCTCAACAAAGAATTTTAAATAATTTGGAGACTATGCCAAAAGTGATAAGTTTCTGGTAAAAGAACATTGATGTTGGTTTTGAGAGAAAAGTAGCCAATGATTTAAAAAAAAAAAAAAACTTTTTTTATGGAGTTGAATGTGTCATAATAATTATTTATTATGACACAAATATTAAACTCTAGCATAGCAGTTCTGCATCACGTTCAAATTATGCAACACACCTATCAACCATAGTTGTAACAATAAGTATAAACATGTCTTTGACTCACTAGGACTTATTATCTTAATATTAAAAAAAAAATCTTAATTTTCTTCTAAAAGACAAACAATTGGTTATTAGCAGTTTTAAACAGGTAAATTTATTTAGAACATAAACTAAAATATAAATTTAAGGAGATTATACGGGATTGTCCAATAAAAGGTCTATTTATTTAGTCATAAGTTAATTTTCAGAAATTACCTTAGCAGTTAATTTTCAGAAATTACCTAAGGCAATTAATACATTATACGGCGGAAACTCATTTGCTGACTAAATTTCTATGAACGTAACGACAAAGCTATTTCGTAGATTCTGTTTCAAATTATGGTAAAATTGAATAATTCACTCATATGAAAAACGTAATAACAATCATTACTATCATATTTTAAATTGGCAAGTTTATTGCCGTTACTTCTAACAAACGCTATTTTCGATATTCTTGTTATCTGGATATTATATTTCATTCTTTATTTATTAGTGAGTGGCCTTTTTTATTTTAATCATGTAGTATCAATTCGTAAGTTATAAACTTCATTTCAAAAAGTCAACAATATTTCATATCCTTAATCGTTTATAAAATTAAAGTAACAATACCAGTATATAATTACAAGACTAAAGTGAAGAATACAGCTTTGAATTTATTTAACACGGAAATATATTCTGAATCCAGGTTGCCAAATACCATGTGCATTTCTAATATTTTACTCGGAAAAATTGTATAAAGCTCTTTTTTCAATTTTCTGGAGCTTTGCCCATTATGTATTCCGTTTTAATTATGTGATTGTATAATAAACCAATATTTTTATCCATAAAATGAAAGTATATGTCTTAGGTATTGCAGGCAGTGAAATATTTTGAGCAAGAAAAAAGTGTATTGTTTTATTACTTAAGAAAATGAAATATTACGATCCTATACGTTTTAATGGTAGCCTTTCTGTTTAAATTGGATATGATATACGTGTGTATTTTATTGCAGTCACACCTCGTTAAAATGAACGCAAAGAGACCTTTGAAATATATTCGTATAAGCGGTAATTCGGCTTATCCGAAGAACAATACAGTTTAGACCATATGGTGGGGATCGGAAAGTGTTGTTTGCCTTAGCAGTAATTCATTTTAAGGGTGTTTGTATTAATAATTTTCTACTGTAATATAAAACAAGTAGCATTTTATTCAAGTCACTTTTTTCTTTACTATATGTTAAATTATGCTTGGTAACAGCACATTAGTAACGCACATTTTACGAGTATTGTAAAACTTTTTCAAATTTTTGCAATGTCTTTTCTTTTTTCTGATAGTAAATTTCCTTTATTTTAGGTGGAAAATATAGTGTTTTTCCTTCTGGAAAACTGCATATACGTGAAGTGAGCCAGCAAGATGGATTTAAAGCATACAGATGCCAAACGAAACATAGACTATCTGGTGAAACAAAGCAAAGTTCTGCAGGGAAACTAATAGTGACAGGTTTGTAAAAGTCATCGTGATTTTATATTTAAAGGAAAACATGCTTAAGTAATACTAAGCACTGTAGATTGGCATGATTTTTTGTGATTTAAAAATTTGCATTCATTTTTTGTCCCATATGTTTATAAATTGAAGTTTAATGAGTAAAAGAGAGTACGAAAGCTGTTTCAACAAACACACAAACAAACCCCTCAATTGACAAAATTTGAAAATAAATAAATAACTAAATAGATAATAATGACTTTATGGAATTTGCCCATTGAAGATACGGGAAATTCCTTCTTCAAGAGTCAGGTCTATAGTAGGGTATTTAAGAACAAACATACTTGAAAATATGTTTTATCATTAGATGGAAATTTTCTTGAGAAGAGAGTTTGCCGGAAGAGCTTTTACCACGGTATATGGCCTGCGTTGTCCCACCACTTATATTGTGACGCGGGTAACATCAGATTTTTAAGTAGATCCTCACCCCATGCCCATCAGCTGCTAGCAGGGCCTTCTTCAAACATTATCTTTCAGCTATAAATTGGATTTACAAAGTGAAGGCGAACCTGATAATTGACTCATTATTGTTTCCGAATTTTTTAAGATATATTTGTAGTAATGTGGTAAAAAGGGGAGATTTAATTATTCTCAGATTTCACTTATTTTACCTTGAGTCAAATTTTACAGTCGTGAGTATATGATCATGTTGCCTTAAAAGCACTAAGAGAGAAATGGCTTAATAAAATTTCTTTTTAAATTAAAGGCTCTAACAATTGATTCAGTAACTTTGTATGTCAGCTTTAATTATACTTCATGTGGTGAAGAGTTAAAATCCGGTGGAAAGACTGGATTCTATATAATAAACTTCTTTTATTACAATTTCTTGAAGTGAATAACTTTAAAATAACAGGTTAAGTTTCAAGATCAATTACTCTGTATGTCAAGATCCGAAAGAGACAAAGCAAACATTGCACTTTTGATGATGGATTTTTAGACCCACACACACTCATGAAACTTGTAAAATGTTTTCTAAATACATGTATATAAGAATGTAAATCGTGTAGAATTTTAAGTTTGTTTACTTCACTTGGGTATTTGTTGTTAAAATGTAATTAAAAAAAATCTTACTTTCTGTTGACCTTAATATTCTACTCATTTATTAACATTACAATACATAAACTTCCCATATGCATTTGTGTATTCAAGCACCTAAGCGTGATCCTGGACTGATAGAAAAGTTTTGTTTAGAAAGTTTTTTTTTGATGCTGACAAAAACAGGAAAAAAAAAATGATAATAATTTACTTATCTGAAGACACACAATTTCTTTGACTTGATAATAATACCGTTCATATTTTCAGAATCTCACAGCAATGTGCCACCCAGGATTACTCACAGAGAAGAAGAGGTTAGAGTTCAGTTGGGAGAAACTGCCTTTTTACCTTGTGCCGCTGAAGCGTTTCCTGTGCCCTCACATCGCTGGTTTAAACAAGAAACAGGGAGAACAGTTGTCATTACAGCAACACAAAGAGTTTTTTTAATGGGTGGAACTTTAGTATTTCGTCGTGCTTTAGTAATGGATAGTGGGAAGTATGTGTGTCTGGTGAACAACAGTGTTGGTCAAGAGCGAATAGAGACGGATTTGATAGTTGTTGGTAAGTTATTAAGATTTGCCATGGTTTTCTTCCTTTTTTTTTTGTTTAATTACAATCTTTGCTTTATCTTTAAATGTTTTAAAAGTAATGTTCAGTGCAAAATATGAACTGTTGTTTTGACAGTATAATGCTGGCAACCGAGATTCCAATTTAAAACTGCTAAATGCACAGTAATAAACTGTATAACTAGTAATTTAAGTTTCTTACTGTAAAGTTTGCAAGTTTACAGTTTATTGCCATAAAATTTAGCTGTATTATACTGTAAAAACAACAGTATAACACTGGCAGAAGAGGTTTCAGTTTAAAACTGTTAAGCGCACAGTAATAAACTGAAACTAGTAATTTTACTGTTTACTTCTGTAAAATTAGCAATTTTAGTTTATTACTGTAAAATTAGAAATTTAACAGTTTATTACTATAAAATTAACTGTATTATACTGTAAAAACAACATTAATTTTAATTGTAGTATGTTATATCTTTAGTGCAGTTTATTAGTACAATTATTTTAACAAAGTAATTTAGTTGGGGCTTTAAATTTTTAAGTAAAATCTTGGAATGAAATGTTCATTAACATATCTATAATCAAAAGTAGTGTCTTTATTTGCAACATCACAATACAATTAGATTTTAATTGATTGCATTATTAAAAATACATGAATGAATATTAATAAATGAAAAACTAGGAAAAGAGATAAAAAACATTTGTGCGTTCCAAGTACTACAATACTGAGTACCTTTTCACTTGAGTAACTTCAATCCAAATTTAATTAAATGCTGTAGGTTTCTAGCATGTATTGATCTGATTTCTAATTATTTTAGTTTGATTTACATTTTTTAAATCAAACGAAAAAAAAGTTTGCAAAAGCACTGCTTGGTACATAAACATCTTTCCAATGTAGTTGCATTATGTTCTGTACAGCTTAAAACTAATTTATGTTTAGTATCATTTATTTTTTATCTTTTTTTTTATCTTTTTTTTTTTTTTTTTTTTTGCTTTTTTACAGATAAAATTTTAAAAAGAAATTTTATTTTTGAAAAACAGCTACTGATGAGTTTTTCCCTTAGGAACATTAGTGCTAAAACGTTTTTATTTTACTATGTTAGCAGTTGTCAAATAAAGTACAATAATATTAGGTAAAAAAGCTCTTTAAGAACCAAAGAAAAATCGAATCCCTTCTGGACTTTCAACAGTGTTTAATTTTCCCCTTTGCTTTTAAACATAGAAACTAACAGACGTAAATTACCTTTTTTCTAGTTCTCAGAGGAAAAAGTAAATGATAATTCAGAATCAAACTATGCTTTTTAGATCCCATTAACACACCATAAAAAATAAATGTCTGCACTTCAACTCCTCTCAACCATTTTATTTTATGTGTAAAAATTTTAACTTTCATTACCTCGGCGTCTGTCTGTATCCGAAAATAACAGTCGTAAAATAGAAAAATATTGAAAGTGTCCTCTTTTTAATCTTGAAAGAAGCGTTTTTAATTGTACTTTTAATCATAAAACTTGTAAGTTCATTAACAGGAGAAAAGCTGAACGATATAAAAAAAGAAATTAAATGCATTTTGAACTCTATAAAACTGTTTAATAATTCGGAAACGTAATTGAAATTGCTGTTTTACTTGTTCGGTTTATTATGGTAGTTTAACGTATATTCTTCGTTTTATGTTTATAACACTTAATTTCGATAGTTTATCAAATATTTAAGGGGTGTTATTATAACAGATTTTAACGATTCGGTTCTCATTGTTGCCACGTAATATGTTCTCAATAGTATGTTCCATAACGTATTTCACCTACATAATATTAGATATGAGATTTTATTGATATTGTCTACGGGCTCACTAGCAGATGTTTCACATAAGAAGGACCTAAAAAGACTGGATGTTGTTTTCATACTTAATATGAGCGTTGACTCATAGGTTATTAGGCATAAGGTTTTATTGATATTTCATAGCACATCGTAACCGAATTGAAGAACATTGTTTGCATAAGTATATAGTGCACCTTAACAAGGGTTCAATTTGGAACAATTTATAAACTTTTTTAAAAATATAAATGTCCAGAATTGAATAAATCTTCATACTAACCGTTATGCTCAAAAACAAAATAGGAATATAATCAACGTTATAACGTACAAAATTACTGCAAATTTTGTGCATTTTTATTGATGATTATTCATATTTTATAAATTCCATGATACTTCCGAATTCTATATTATAAATTGCCACCCATTTTATATACAAACAAGCTGTAAATCCAGTAAATACTTACAATAAATGCCAATATGTTACTTGTAATAATTTCAATGAAAAAAAAATAGAAACAAAACAAAAAACAAAAAAAAATGCAATACAATTTAATAGCAATCCGAGATCATTCATAAGATTCATATATGTTTAGAAAGACAATTTATTTAGCAATCCAAGTATTTTCACTAAAAAAGCTACTTATACCTACTTGATGCTTTAAATAAATTATTGATTATTTAACAATTAATTGCTCAATGTGCTAGTTTTACTCGACGGTAGAAATTTTTAACCAAAGCATTCATGCTTTAAGTAAATATACAATTTTCGACACTTGAATTTAACAACTTTTCTAATTATGCTAATTATTCGTTCAAAGTTTGCATAAGTGCCTAGTACTATACATTTTTAAAGCATTGGAAATTATTAAAAATATAAAACCTTAATATTAACAAGGAAGTTGAGAGTTTAATTCGTTAGATAATTTGACGTTTCAAAGTTATTAATTTTATTTACAAATTAGTAATTTATCTTGAAAGCTCTAAGCTTAGAGCTGTTTATAATGTACTACTTGAGTAAACATTAAAGCATATCTAACCAGCTGCTTCCACTTAAGCTGCTCCACCACCAGTATTTTACCAGACACTAACTTCAATAATTAGTTTTCCACAAAAAATAAAGACATCAAACTTGTTTAAGGGACTACAAAAGCTTCAACAAGGTCTTCGGGTATAACATCTTCTAACACGTTGTTTTTAGAGCAGTCTACTTATTTTATAATTCGAAGATTTGAAAAGTGAGTTATAATTCCGAAATGATTATGAATCATTTTTAATATCAATAAGCAAGTATAAATTGTGTAAAAGCAAACAATTATTTATTTTTTCAATATTAACCCATTAATGCCTGACATTTTTTTCCCAAAGCTATTTTGTATCCTGGTTACAAACTGTTTAATGGACAGGAAAAATAATAATAATATTATGTAAAAAATATTTTTTTTATTAAGAAAAGAAAAATTGTCCTTTAAAAGTTACGACAGACCCCAGAGGGTACATACTTTTTTCACAAAAATGTTTTTCTGCCTACGATATAATATTTAAAAAGACAATTTATAAGAAGAAATAAAATCAG
>JAXGGA010006890.1:0-66495 GCA_038373865.1 Uloborus plumipes | reverse complement strand
TCAGAAATAGCCCCTTCATGCTGTATAAGGAGTTCGATGGGAAATCGGAAGCGCAGAAGTTTTCCCTTCAAGGTACTGAGCTCAGAGAAGCGCATATCAGTCTCCCGTATTTGAAGATATCGCATTGTATGAGTTCTGGTTGGGATATACAGGTAGTTATCAAAATAATGGAAACACTTGAGATTCATAAGAAAAATCTCCGTTCATCGCAGAATAAGCGATCAATTGTTCTTTAACTTTAGTCATACAAAATATAGACTTCACCGGATATTTCCACATTGAAATTAAGTCACGCCAGCCACCTTGTCTAGTGGTCAGAGCAGTCTACCACGGGTGGTGTGGCCCCGGGTTCGAGTCCCGGCTTGGGCATGGATGTGCTTTCTCTCTCCTGTCCTTGTCCTTTCTCTGTATGAATGTGTTGTGTGAAAGGTTGCCTACCCTATAAACGGGTACCTATGGCATGCGTGTACTGTGGAAGTCGGACTTCACACCAAATAACGGTACAGTTGGAAAAGTGAAGCAGCGCACCCCAAATTGCCAGTCTGGCTGGCACACGACAAAAAAAAAAAAAAAAAAGTCACTCATGCATTTGGGGAACGACAAGAAGGGGGGTCGGAAGAAAAACCGTTTTTTGACCATAACTCTTTGAATAAGCTATAAATTTCAGTAATTAATTAGCATACTATGCATAATTACTGTACAAATTTTTATGAACGTACCATTTATACTTCCGAAGATCTGAAACATTTTTTAAAAAACGGCAATTTTATTTGAAGGGTTTTTGCTCTTAACACGCAGAGTTTATGATCAAACTTTATCAAAACTTCAGGAAAGATGACAAAATACAAGAGAAAAAGCATACTAAAACGGTAAATAAAAATATTAAAAATCCGATGAGATATGAACGTTTAAAGGAAATAATTTTTCACGGCGCATGCGCAAACGACAGTTTATAACTACAAAAATATTGTAACCTGGTTTATACTGCATCTTATAAAAAAAGTTCCAGTTGAATATCAGGAAAATTGAAAAAGATATCAGCGATCTAGTGAGCTGTATTTCATTCATTCGCAGACAATACATAAATAGTGAGGGACGGTCCACAAAGAGCTATTTTTTAAAATAAAGGTTATTGCGTCATCGTTCAAAACCAACGTTTCAGGGGGTGTCCGGATGCTTTTGGCCACCTACGTATAAGGTCTTTTTGGCCGAACAGGCGAAATGTGACTTCTATGCCGAATATAAATTTTCAAACTGTATACAATTTAACATTGAAAAAAATGCTCGATTGTCACCACACTATTTGTGGAAAACCCCTTGCCATTTATGTATTGTCTGCGAATGAATGAATTACAGCTCACTAGATCGCTGATGTCTTTTTCAATTTTTATGATATTCAACTGAAACTTTTTTTAAAAGATGCAGTATAAACCAGGCTACAATATTTTTGTAGTTATAAATTTCTGTCGTTCGCGCATGCGCCGTGAAAAATTATTTCCTTTTAACGTTCATATCTCATCGGATTTTGAATATTTTTATTCACCGTTTTAGTATGTTTTTTCTCTTGTATTTTGTTATCTTTCCTGAAATTTTGATAAGGTTTGATCAAAAACTCTGCGTGTTATGAGCAAAAACCCTTCAAATAAAATTGCCGTTTTTAAAAAAATGTTTCATATATTCGGAAGTATAAGTGGTACGTTCAAAAAATTTGTACAGTAATTATACATAGTATGCTAATTAATTACTGAAATTTATAGCTTATTCCGAGCTATTTTCGAAGAATTATGGTCAAAAAGGGGTTTTTCTTCCGACTCCCTTCTTGTCATCCCCCAAATGCATGGGTGATTTAATTTCAATGTGGAAATGTCCGGTGAAGTCTACATTTTGTATGACTAAAGTTAAAGAACAATTGATCGCTTATTTTCGATGAACGGTAGAGTTTTCTTATGAATCTCATGTGTTTCCATTATTTTGATAACTACAGTAGTAGTGGAAGTGATATCGATGGATAGCAGTATGGGTGCCATTTACAGTAGAAGCAATGGCATGGTGCTGTGATGTTTAGCTTCATTCAATATCAAAACCCATCAGTCTGCCATGCAAGTGAAAAAAAGAGATACAGGGTGTCCACTCCTATCGTGGACCAATAGCTAATTTCTTAACCGTTAGGGATAAGCATATAGTTCATTTAGGAAAAAATCTCTAAATTACGAGAGGAATTTTGGGTCTATTCAATGTTTTTCAAAAAATCAAATTTTGAAAGAGTTACGAAATTTAGATTTTTATACAGCCCCCCAGTCCTATCAATCATATTTAGTAAAACATTCTTGACACTGTAACGTTTAAAACTAAAAAAAATACTGTTCTACCACAAAAATTGACCGAGTTATGACGTTTTAAAAAATCAAGATTTTGCATTATTTCATGACGTCATCGAGAGATCGCTCCACTGATGACGTCATGAAATAATGCAAAATCTTGATTTTTCAAAACGTCATAACTCGGTCAATTTTTGTGGTAGAACAGTATTTTTTTTTAGTTTTAAACGTTACAGTGTCAAGAATGTTTTACTAAATATGATTGATAGGACTGGGGGGCTGTATAAAAATCTAAATTTCGTAACTTTTTCAAAATTTGATTTTTTGAAAAACATTGAGTAGACCCAAAATTCCTTTCGTAATTTAGAGATTTTTTCCTAAATGAACTATATGCTTATCTCTAACGGTTAAGAAATTAGCTATTGGTCCACGATAGGAGTGGACACCCTGTATGTTGAAAGTGCAAGAAACCATATTATATTCGGTGTTGGAAATAATTCAGCTTACTTTTAAGTCTGCAGAAACACCGACTCACAACTTTAAAGTATCAAAAAAGCTATTTTTGCAAAATTATAAAAGAACAAGATGAAATTTTGACCGTCCCGTTGAAGTTAAAGAGCTGTTTACCAAAATAAATAAATACATAAATGAAAGGATAAAGCAAGGCTTAATTTCAGGGATTAATTTAAACCGGGCTTAATTAGAGAACCGACAAGAGCCCTATATTCTTCCAAACTTATGCCCACACGTAAATAGTCTAAAATTAATATGCATTTCATCTAATTAGTGAAAATTCCTAGAGGAGCAAGTAGAAATGCAGGGATTGAACTCTCGCGAGCCCCGATGCAATTTAAGTTCTAAATTAAATCGTGCTCAATATAATTCCTAAGTCTTTAATAATTTAAAGATTTTGTATTGCGTTATACCTGTTGGTATATTTAAGCATTTTATTGTCTAGTTATGCCGCTTCAGTCTTCTATCATAATTGATTCCATTGCTTATGATAATTGATTAGTACGATATCGAATCAAGCGATTATCCATTCAAAGCATTATTAAAGTCGTTCTTGCTTAAAAAAGATCTTAATATTTTACGACTCAAATCCGTTTTGATATAAGTCCATAATGCCGTCTGAAAGAGCATCAAAATTATGTTAAACATCAAGAACTTGCACGTTCTTTTATTGTTTAGTATTGTTGGAATTCTGGTCACTGCTTTGATTTTTCTTCTGCTAGAATTATTTGTAAATGCTCGTCAGTTTATGATCTCGAGTTTTGGGAAGCTTACTATGTTTGGAAAAATTCTCATTCTCTAGTCAATGATTTCTCCAGTGTTCCATTCTATATCTGGAACAAGGCCGTATTCAGAAAAAAAAAATCGGAGAGGGCCCAGTTCGCACATTGCCCAAACACACGTAACATTTTTTTGTGTTATGAGTCTTTTATCCAGCTGACCCCCCTTCCCCCATACTGTTTCTTGCGTGTCATCTATTTTATTTTTCTTGATAACTTTTTGACTGACCTTATTGGGGTAGGGGTAACAAGAGAGAGATGCAAAGTGGGGTAGTATATGCGTAATTTTAGGGGTCCGGGAGAGGGGGGGGGGTACCAACAGTAAAGTTGTTTCTCGGCAAATATCGTTTTCGCCAAATGGTGCCGAGCGCGAGATAGTTTCGTAAGGCTTGTCCGGGGTATCTCCCCTCCTAAATTTGTGAAAAAAAGTTTTAAAATTCTGCATTTTGAGGCCTTATATGGGGTAATTGCGACTTCAAAAACATGTTGGAAAAATAGGAAAACATACACATTATAAATGTTCTGCATTTTTTTGCAAGTTAAAATCAATCAAAATATACATTTTTTTTTTTTTTTGTAGTTTAACAAACGATGGACATTAATCGAGAGAGAGGAGGAACGAGGGAAGTGAAAAGATTAACCCTCGTGGGTTCCTTGGGGTCATATGTGACCCCAATGCAATTTCCGTTTAATATATCTTGTTAATCAACCATTTGTTTTTAATGGCATTTTGTGGCTTTTATTCTTCTAGTTTTCTATTCAAAATAATGCTGTTATTGTGTTTTATTTTTCCCGAATTGCATTTTTTGCTCACAAGACCTTTGGGGTCACTTCCCCAGAATGCCAAAAAAAGAGGGCGTTGCAACTTTGTCCAAGAGAACTGGGCAGAAAATGCATCGAAAAATGTCATAAGTGTTTGAAATTTACTTGCAAAAAATTATGTTTTTTCATGTCTGTAACAGTTGTAAATAAATCTACAGTTACTGTAAGTTTTGCTCTAAAATTTTAATTTTTAATGCATAAACTAAATTTTACTTTGATTGTGTTTTTTTATTTTTATTTTTTTAGCATTAAAAAGTGTGTGAACTTAAATAATGCATGTAACATTCATTAATAATAATAAATTAATTAAAGGAAGCATTGGGGTCGTTTATGACCCCAAGGGTCTTGAGTGTAACTGAAATGGGAGGGACCCACGAAGGTTAACATATCATCACTAGCTTACATCGGTTTTCAGTATACATAGTATAGTTTTTGATCAGTTCCCCAACTCACCGACACATAATATTATAAAATGACGAACAGTAAAAAAGGCATAAAATCCTTTAAAAGAAACAGTGTAGATATTTAAAATATAATTACCGAGAGTAATATTCTGGCCATTCAGTTAATTCATAATTTATTTATTTGATAAGAAATAGAATTGAAACACTTTTTAAGGAGTTTCAAAAAGGTATTTAATGGTTTTCAAAGACTCTAGAACAGTTAAAGTAATTTAAAGCATTTCATTTGCACTTTCCAGTCTCTGACGTTTTAATAGTTGATTGAACAGTCTTACGAAATTGGATAAACTTTGAAAGACACACCTGTTTTAAGTTAAAAATAGATATCAAAAAATATTTCTATTAAGACAATTTTCAAGGTTTTCAAGCATTTGTAAATGAAATTTTTTGAAAGTAATTTTTTTTCCAGGATTAGGGGCCCCCAGCAAAGCGGGGGTTATATTAACTTGTCCGTTTTTGTGTGGTCTTACTGATTGGAACCATGTTTAGCTATTTAAACCCCTCGAGGGTTACAGATGCTTGTAAATGGGGACGAACAAAATATCCTCTTAATTGAATCAGGGCCCCCGAGGAGCAATCTCAGCCCAGTCTGAAACTAGGGACCCGGCCTTTAGGGGGGGGGATCGGAGTGGTGTAAGTTTGATAAAATTTTATGGGGGAGGAGGGGCCCGCCGACCAAACTAACAAGTAGCTTGCGTTGAGCCTGAATTGATTTGGTAAAGAGAAGTGCTAATAAGAGTCTTGTTTTGAAGTATGTTTGCAGATAATGAGAATTTGAACTGTCAATTTTTTTTTTTTCACTTCTTCAACTTTTCACGCGTCTAATAGTTAAGAAATTAAGAAGAGAAACTTCATTTTTTTTCTTTTTGCATTTTAAATGAAAAAAAAAATAAAAAAAACTTTTTTTGTTTTATATTTCAAAACATTTCGGGTGTCGGGCGGGGGGGGGACACCCTTTTTGGATACGGCCCGGATCTGGAAGCAATTGTTATGATTGCGCTTTCTATTGATTCGTTTTCTCCCACTCTCTTTGTTTCCTCGCTTTTCATTGGTTGTCCTCCCCATTGCGCAGCTCTCCTGGGCTGATTTGTTGTTCTCTGATTGGTCGGTTGTCCTCGCCAATCGTGAGCTCTTACAGGCTGACTCATTTGGTATATATACCGGTGTTCGCTCGATTGCGCTCAGTTCTTCATGTCAATTAATTGGATTATCTAACTCCTCAGGATTTCAGGTAAAGTGGCTCCGGCCCGGATTTTCCCCAAAATCATTATCACTCAGTTCTCTCACAGCTTTCATGTTATGTGCTGAACTTTTTTGCACTGATGAAGAGGTTCCATTGTAGCCTTTAAGTAGCTATTTGCTGTACTTTCTACCTAATTTGAGCGTTATTTACGTTGGTTTTTAACTTTAATTATATATCTATTATATCATGAGTAAAATTCCGCAGGTATACATGTTTAACTTTAGATGAAAGCAAAGAGCAGAGGTAGATTATTTTCTACAGTATTATTTTTAGTTCTAAGCATGGGATTATAGTCTAGAAGACTTTACTATAATAAACTGCTCAGTGCAAGAAAATTTGTCAAAAGGGCCAAAGCAATAGGCATACGATTACATTCTTAGATTTTATCTAGACGAATTGAATACATAGAAGTAAAAATTATTCCGTGCTGATAAGTAGGAAATAAGCCTGCTTGTAATTAGACATATATGCTAATACATATTAGGAAGTATAAATAGCAATTTAGTATGAATAATTCAAGAAATTGAAAGGAGAGAAAATATGGTATGATTTAGTTTTTAAAACGCTTTCAAAACTCTTGATTTTAAAATTTTAAAGTCACTCTTGGTAGAACCTAAAGTTCCTAAATGAGAATAAATAGAGATCATTTTTAAACTTCTCCTATTTTATATCCTGAAAATGTGTATCGAAAAAAAATGAGCTGAGAGAAATCACTAGTAATAATGTGGTCACATTTAGTCCCTGTGCATTGCATAAATACAACAGCAAAAAATCCGTTAAAGTTGAGCTTAAAGCGTAGTATTGTTAAATTCACTCCTAGGGAGATTTTTAGCAATTGCCACTTGGCTTGACAAATACGTGCTTTTCAATTTTTTAGTAACTTTAGAGAGAACTAAAAAATTTAAAACTTCTAAATAAGATTTAACGGAGATGCTTTTCTTGAAATTCTCCCATTTAAGTACTCCGATATGTCATTTTTAGCAACCAGCATTTAACAGATAAGTACTAATAAATTTTACAGTAATTTTTAGTGAAACTTAAAATTCCTAAATGAGAGTCAACGGAGGCAATTTCTTAAAATTCTCCCATTTAAGCACCCTGAAATAGTATTTGAGAAAAAAAAAATCACTTGCATGGACCTTTTGGAGTATTGATGTGGTCGCATCTAGTCTCCGTATTGTAAACACATCAGTGAAAAATTCATGAAAACTGAGTTTTAAATTATAGTATTCGTGAATTCATTTGTAATGATAGTTGTAGTGTACGATACTTGAATTTACATATATCTACTTTTAAATTATATAATAACCTATGGGTGAACTACAAAATTTAAAATTCCTAAATAAAAATAACCGGAAACAATTTTCTTAAAATTCTCCCTTTTCAGTACCCTGAGCCTACGATACATCTGTCAGCTGCGAATTAATGATTGGACATAAACATTACGAAATAATGAAGGCTATCTATTAGTGAACTCGAATCCATAGCATTACTGATTTCATCTCTAATGATCTTTTTAGTTCACCATAGACGCCTTGACAGATAAATACTATTAAATTTTATAGAAACTTTTCGTAGAACTTAAAATTTTAGAATAAGTGTTAACGGAGGCTATTTATTGAAATTCTCTCATTTAAGTACCCTGAGATTGTATATCAGTTTTTCAACTGCAAGAAATATTTGTAGTAATGACAGTTAACAATCAATGAAAACTGAGCTTCAAACCATAATATTAGTAAAATCATTTGCAATGACATTTTTAATACACAGTACTTATTTTATCGTAACTTTAGGGAGAACTGCAAAATTTAAAACTCCTCAATAAAAATTGCCGGAAACGATTTTCTTAAAATTCTCCCATTTAAGTACCCCGAGAATATACAACAGAAAAAAAAAATACATCTGTCAGCTGCGAGTAATGATTGGAAATAAATATTACGAGATAATAAAGACCATCTATTGGCGACCCCCCGCTATGGTCCCCCCGACGCTATGAGCAGAGAATAAATCCGTCAATCCGGGAGCAATCATGCCCGTACTTTTCCATGCCCCCCTCCATCGCCGATGCCCCCCCCTTCCCCATCCTCCCCCGTGCGCAAACAGGCCGGCCCAGTACCTTTTTTCGCGTGGGTGCTGAACAGACGGTGTCACCTACAATCACTTGACGGCAGGGAAGCAAGCTCCCAGAACTCTCCTGTAAGCTCAGCTTTCCACCTTCAAGCTTCTCGCTCTCCCAGAAACAGGCAAGTAGTTCTCTGCCTTTTTGGTTTGAATTAATATAAATGGCGCCCCGTCCGTTTGACTTGTTGTGGAGAATCTGCGCTAATGTGATATGTTTGATAAGTTCTCGGGAGGATGTTGTCAAGGCGGCTTGATGCGCGTGACTTTTCAAAGTCGTGGGGGTTGCTTGTTTCCTTTGTTTCAGTTGGGAGCTGGCGTGGTTCGGAAATACTGTTTATATAAGTCATTTTTAAGTGTATAAACAGCCACTGCGTGAATTTTCGTCTAACAACTATGTATTTCTATAGAAATTGAGTTTCATGTATCAAAGATGAAGAAACTTGCCGTAATAGCCGACTCTCTTCAAAAATTCTTTCGCTGCGTGTATTCATGGAGCTAAATTTTAAATTCCTCTGTCAGTCACAAATATTAAACAGTTTTAAATAGGAGAAATATTAGATATTCCTATTTTAATTTTCCTTCAGTCAGTAAAGATAAAAACTGAATTTACACCATAAGAAGTGGTTTTCAGTTTAAAATGATGAATTATTTATGACTGAAATACTTTTGTGACAATTGACAGTCATGCTAAAGTTTTAATTTGTTAAAAAGTAATATTTAAATGGCATCATAGTTGACTATTGCTTTAATAGTTATAATTTTAAGGTTTTATTATAAGCATTGAATATCGTTTTTTAAAGAGAAACAGTGAATATTTCTCTTTTAATCAGCAAAAATAAAACTTGAGTTAATACCAAACAGAATCAGTTTTTAGTAAAAATATTTAGTCATTTATCAATGAAACACTTTTGTGACAGTTTGCAACCGTGTCGAAATACTAATTCGTGAAAGATAATATTTTGAATGACACTATATTATTAGGTATTAGAATAATATTCGACTATGAGGCCAAAATTTAGTTAACATATTTCAGTTAATCATAAACATTAAGGAACAATTACAACTATTGAACATTATTGTGTAAAATAAAGAACAAATATTTCTGTATCACTCGATAAAACTAAAAATTTGGTTAACATCAAAGGAAACAAATTTGGGTGATAATATTCAGTTATTCATGAGCAAAATACTTCTGCTTCAATTGACAGCTTTGTCACAATGTTAATTGGTGAAAGATAATATTTCGATCGACAACACATTATTTGATATTAGAATAATATTCGACTATTGTGCTGTTAGTTAATTTTTAAGGCATCTAACTGTAATCTACTCTAGGTAGATTAGCTTCAGAAATGTTTAGCTTTATTGCAGTTGCATTAAGTTTCTTCTCAGGATGTTTTATTATTATACTTTGCATGTGATCTTTAAGTTTAAAAATAGTTAAAATTTTCAAACATATATTTAGCATTTTCTCTTGCCAATTTCCTCTTTGCTTAAAATGGTTGATACCTGTTTAAGGAAATTTTAAAGCAATACTGCCAGTAGACTTCTTTATTGTACATTTTTTTCAAGAATTTGTTGTAAATTTTAAAACATCTCTTTTCAATAAGCGTGTCTTTGAAACTATAAAATATTATTTGAAACTTTCATTCATGAAGTTTAGATTTCTTCTTAGAAATCCATTTTTCCTAACAAAACTAGAAAGAGGGAGGAATAGTTTATTCCTATGAATGTTGAGTTTTTTTAATAGTATCTGAATAATTTGAGAATACGTTTCTAATTATTTTATGTTAAAATTAGTGAAATCGGTTAACAACATAATATTTCATGTTTAGGACTTTACTAAAAATATGTTCCACTTTGTAAACATAGCTTTATTTGACACATCATAAATACAATACCAGTACCCCATACCTTTCTAATGAATTGTGTTTATTATTTTTAAATTAATAAAGTGGTAAGAACTATAATTTGAAGCGTTATTTCTGGGTCAGAGACAAAAAAAAAATTGATAAAACAATTGCGTAAAGTTTTTTTAATTCAATCTGGAATGAAATGTAAAAATATAAAAGTCTGAGGTTAAAGGCATTTGCATAAACTTTGTTAAAATTAAAGTCGTCGTAAAAGAAAGTAACTGCTAAAACAGCATTTATTTTTAGAGTTAAGTTTAGAAAAATCTTCAGTCGTAAAAGCTAATACATCTTTCACTGTCATAAAAATATTGATTTTTCACTTTTACCTGTCACAATTTTCTTGTTTTTGTTGTTTAAAATCGATTTAATTATAGTCGGTTATATTTTTGTGATGTAACTTTCTGTCACCCGTTGTATCGATTTTTGATTCAAGCGTTTTTTTTCTCATGAAAGTTTAATATGTTTCATCAATTTCTTTTATATTTTTGCAGTTCATGCAATGAACTGCATAAATATGAGGAAAAAAAAATAGTATGATACCGTCGTGATTTTTTGACTTTTATTATTTATTTTTGTTGCACAGTACTTAACAACGTAATTATATAGGGTAATTTTATCGCCACAAAATAGTCAGTAGTATCCACATCAACACTGTTAAAAATATACTCAGTAAATGAAGAAATATACACAATGTGCAAATATACTCAGTATTTTTATTAAGTGCTTATCCCTCGATTCAAACACGACATGGAACGCAAGTCAAAAAAAATTTCCGATTTTTTTTATTTTTATTTATATTTTTTTTTGTGGAGTTTAAGCAACATTTTTCTAAGAAGTGTTTCCAGATTAGTTTTTATTATATTTTTATGCTCATGTATAGTTTAACCTAAAGTGCATACTGCAATAGAATTTTTTACCCAAAGTATTATTAATTAGTGTCTAGCAGGAGAAAGGTCTCACTTATCCCGTAAATGTTCCCTATAAGTGGTAAGTGGTTCTTCTCACTATAGAGAAAGTTGGTCCCTCATGATAGTGATGATTTTAAACTGAAAAGTAAACTCTGGCGACACTTTTATGATGAAATGCATAATAATTATGAAAACCAAGAAGGAATTGATAGTTCAGTTACGAAAACTGCAGAAGCTGGTAACCATGTATTTTTGAAACTTGTATCAGAGAAAAACCATAAAATATTACGTAGCTATAATTTTGGAAGTTAATAATGCAAGCATAGAAATAGCGACACTTTTTATTTGCCTGACGCAGATGATATTGGAATTATTACTAAGAATGAAGTGACAATGATTCTTCCTCATTCAGTTTCAAACAGGTGCTGCCATTTTGTATTTCCAATTTCTTTTTCAACTTATGACTGCTAATTTAACAAAATTGATCTAAATTAAGAGTATTATATTTGTTCAGCATTACTTTATATATAAAAGTTAAATATCATAGGCTTTTAATAAATTTCACAAACGTAAATGTTTTGTTTTTTGGGCTTATAATTTTTCTATCAAGCATATTTAAATGACAGTAGATATCTCATAAATGGATGAATTAACAAAAAAAAAAAAGTTTCATACTTAAAATTATACCAAACAAGACCATTCATCCCCCCTTTTTTAAACTTTTTAGAGACAGATAAAAAGATTTACTTAAAATAAAAGGTGGATGATCGACTTACCTGTTAGTATGGGGAAGTGGGATCAAAAAATGTAATTAAAAAGAAAATCATTAAAAAAATTATGGTATCATTTTAGAAAATAATGATGAACTTTTGTTTATTAAGAATGTCCAAGATTCTTTTTTGTCAATAAATTTAAATTATTTTGTTTCAAAACTTTTGTTTAAGGCTTCCAGAACGAAATATCCAGAAAAAGAGTTCCACCTAACGCAAACAGCCCTACATTCGCTTTATAACAAGTTTTTAACAAATATAATAGTGGTTACAACGGAATAGCGAAAATATCTTCCTGTTGATTTTCAAACCACATGCTTGTACTGCAATTAATTAATTCGTTCTAATTGCTACATTGACTTTCATTTTTGTTCTTATTTTAATTGTTGTCTTGCTAACTCATTTATTTTGGTAGTGTGAGATTTTTTTCAAAAGCTAACTTTTTAAATAAACAAATAGTAGACAATAGCCACAGTGGGAGACAAAGTTATAGACTCAAAAATGTTTGATTTTGTTTTAATCATAACTTAACTCAGTTTTACTTTTTTTCATTAGAATAAGAATGAATAATTGAAAACGTGGTTGAAATGAATTATAACTTAGTAATAAAAATTATAAAATTAAAGTAATTAAAAAAATTGCGAATTTGATTTTTTATAATTACGTAAAGACTGGATAAAATCATAAATTCAAACGTAAAAAATCCTTAATTAAGGCAAAATGTTTTTCGAATAAATTAATACAAAGCGCATATATAAAATTATGATGCCATTAGATAATGGTACGTGGAAATTGTTGGGTGCTTTGTTTTGCAAAATAACGCATAACACTAAAATACGCTACTGGACAAAATTATAAACTCAAGAAAATTTTACGTTGGTTTAATCATAACTTAACCCAGTTTAATGTTATTTTGTTAAAGTAAAAAAGAAATAACTGATAAAATAGACCAAAATTCAGTATAACCAATAAGTTTAATAAAACATTTAGAAACTAGGCATAATTTAAAAACTAGGCAACTTTAATACCTTACTACGTGAAATCTTGACAGCAATATCAAGTGTAAGGTAACAATTCCTGCACTACAGTAAACTTTTGTTCGAATGAGTTAATTTAATGCCATAACATGTATCAATGTTGCCCTTATGGATCGTTAGTAGCTATATTTTTCAAAATTTATGACAAACAATAAACATATGAATCAAAAATGAAAAGTCTTATTTATGAAACTCTACATTTCTGGTTTTCTCATCCTAAATGGGTTTTATGGCTGGAAAATAAGACACAAAATTAATCTCACCATCAGCTGTTGTTGCTGTCTTTTATGTTAAATTATGCCAATCGATAAAATACGACGGAAAACAGAAAATTGCTATTCATCCGACAAAAGGATGTCTTTTCATCTATGAGGTCACCATTTTGTGCATTGAAAAAGTCGTTCCTTGTAACGACGAAACACGTGCCTGTAGCTTTGTGCTTTTTAAGGCTGTAAAATTTGCTTTAAAAATGGAAACTCTTTTTCACCGCATATTTAATTTATTCAAATAATTCAAAAGTTCGATGAATGCTTAGTTGTAATTACAATCAACATATTAAAGTTTAGTCAGAGAAGTTAAAGTAAATTAAGGCAATGGTAAGCAAAGGGATGCAAGCCCTATTAATCTCACTTCCTCAATTTTATTATTGTGGTAACGTACTCTCCGTAGAAAAGAAAATCATAGCCAAATTTGCTATTCATGATAATAAAGCGATATGAGCTCATCTAAAGTTTCTGTGAAGTAGAGAAGGAATGAAAAAAAAAAAACATTTTTTTTTTCACGAAATACCTTTCCCATCAAATTATGATTTGAATATTTTAAGGTAAAAGATCTTATCCCTTAACAATGTGTACAACTTATGCTACTCTAAAACTTCAAAACTGTCGTCTTCATTTTTAAAAATAATGAAAGTATTTACTTTCATGAACTGCATTTCAAAAATATCAAAAATACTTAGTTTATTGAAATTTTATTAATTAAACTCAGGATAGTCTGACGAGAAAAGGAATATTTCATCGCAGTTTCATTTTCAAAAATTCATAATGTCCTTAAAAAAAAGAATTTAGTGACATTAAAAACGCTTTCACTAATATGAGTATTTCAAAAACTGAGATAACTTTTATGGTATTATTTCATTTTCTTTCGGTCGGGTTTATATGAAAAGTGATGCAGCAACCCAGTAAATATACGTCTAGCCAGTGAACAAACACATTTTCTAATCGTTTCCTTTTTTGGAATTGTTTTAAAAGGAAATTACTGATGCCATTTCATTAAAATAAAGCTTTTAAAACTATTAAAAAAATAAAATAAAAAAATAGAAAAATATGCAAATACGAGCTGTTATTTCTTCTATTGAATCGTTGTTACATACAGTCTAATATTAAAACAGATTATTAATGTAATTTTATTGGGGGAAAGTTAATGGGGGAATGAGGATTTTGAAATCTTTTCCATTAATTTTGATATTTCATCGTTGTTTGAAAAACATTACGGGAATATGATTAATGAAAAATTGTAAGTTCAAGCGCTTAATTTTTTTTAGTACTAACGGTCGAAAGTTGACAGAAAGCTAAAAAGCATAGAAGATACTTATAAACATAATTACAGACTAATCTACAGCAGAATTTATTTAAACGAAAGCAAGGAAATTTACTCAATTAATATTAGTTGTAGCTCATTTCAAATTCATGGTTTTTTTTTTCCATTTTGTTTCAAGTCGTTTGGTAAAGTGTTGCATGATTCGAGCCTACGTTCTCATACAACGTTGATTTCAATGACGAGATTCTTACCATAAATTTAGAAACAAAGTGAGATATATAGCTGAAAACCGTTTGCACTAGAATTAAAATCGAAATTAAATTAAACGAATCACACTATACAACATGAGGAAGGGTAGAACTTCGTAGAAACAAACTCCAAGGGTCTTATGAAATCAGTTCGCTTTAATAACCACAGTTCGTCTTATCCGAAGAATAATCTACTGCAAACCATAGGGTGGGGATCGGAAATATTATTCGTCTTAGCAGCAATTCGCTTTAAGATTTTTCAAATTAACGAAGTTTGACTGTATGTGATTCTTGCACACTGTAAAAAACGAATGCTGTTTTTACAGTATAACACAGCTAATTTCATAGTAATAAACTGCAAAAAATGCTAATTTTACAGTACTAAACTGTTAAATTTCTAACTTTACAGTACTAAACTGTAAAATTGCTAATTTTACAGTAATAAACTGTCAGATTGCTAATGGGAGGTTATTACGGGGCGTTTTACAGTTTTAAACTGGAACCTCTGCTGCCAGTATTATACTGTTTTTTTTATAGTATAATACAGCTAAATTTTGCAGCAATGAACTGTAAAATTTCTAACTTTACAGTAAGAAACTAAAATTGCTCGTTTTACTGTTTATTACTGTGCATTTTAGTTTTAAATTGGAACCTTGGCTGCCAGTATTATACTGTAAAAACAAGTTTATTTTTTGCAGTGTACATTTTTGCCTCAAAATAACGAATCTAATTACTTTTTGTCAAATAATCCCTATTTTATTAAAAATTCACATTTAACATATTGTTTTGATATATTTATTGCTACCTCGAAACAATCCCCTTCAAGGAAATACTCTCCTCCCTAGGCCCGTCATTTATGGGGGTCACCTGTCTTTGAGAAATCAGTGTATTTACACATAAGTGGGCTTGCATTTTGTTGTTTTACGGTGAATAATTGGATATGCACTTTTTGACTGCCCCTTGGAAATTTTTAAATGACGGGCTTGCTCCTACCCACACCGACGCATATCACCTGAATCACTTGTGAGTTCACAATGCGTCTTAAGAATAAATTCAAAAATTAAGTGAGAAAAGGTAAAAGAGATTGTTTTTATTGGTCAACAAATTAAAGCAGTCTTTCATTATGTAAAGTTCAAAAATGTACTGTTAGGACCGCTAGAAAAGGTAGATATTCGAACGAGTGTACACTTTTTATTAGTAAAGTGGGTCTCCGAAGAAAACAGTACGTGATGGAGTATTTGATTTGAATCTAGGAATAACGCACGTATTTTTTTTACCGAATTAATTTTTTTCAAAATTACAGAAAAAAGATTCAAATTTGTCACATAGTGTAATGATGCAGACGTTCAGTATAGAAGTGAAGCTTTTTGTAGCGCGACATTGAAATATTTTCTTACAAGACATCTGCTTTCTGTGCCACAATAAAAGTAAATTATCTTCATTATTTAAAGGAGAATAAAATAAAACGTAAAAGCTTATACTTTTTGCATTTAACGGCAAGTACGTATATAATACAAAAAAAAAAAAAAATCGCCAGCATAACCATTTGAAGTTTAGTATAAAATATATCATAGAAACAAAAAACCTCACATATTTCGTATTTATATAGTATCTAATAGCTCAAATTCTTTCACTCTCCACGAAATGGTTCCTAACATTTGAAGCAAATATTCCGTAAGAGCTTAAGAGTCGACTCCTTTCTCTTGCTTTTCAATGAAAACCGTCTGTCCAAAAGTACCACTACCTCCAAAGCGCTTCAAGATTCTGAGGATTAATAAATGTTGAACACGCAAAACTCTCTTTTGCAAAACCTCTCTCTCTGGTCACTGAATAACCAGTGAGATTATATGCTCTATGCTTAGGTTTCCCGCTGATAATGTTTTTGATAAGAAATATTATCTTGTCACAACTTTTGAAGGCAAAATCTTACAGCAAAGATTATAGGGGCGAGCACTGCTTTGTCGGTTGCAGGCGTTAAAAATCTATAGTATTCTTTACTGCTTCTCAATACATAAAGTACAACCTTTGTTTTAACCGGTTTTTCCGGTTCTTCATTATCCGGATGTACCCCTTAACCAGCGTAAAGGGGAAAAAAAAGTTTGTAAATTGAATGTTTTCTCCACCGATGAATAAAAAACAAAATTGATTTATTTTTCCTTCGATATTTACAGCTTTTTCTTACTCTTATAAATATATAATGTTAAAAAATGTACAGTCATAGAAAAAAAAACAAAAACGAAACACTCTGAAACGAAACACTCACGGCTGCAAAACTTGCTAAGAATTAAAGAAAGGTGTCTTCTGACATGGATTAAAGTCTTCTTTAAAACTATGTGAGCAAAATTTTGATAAGGGCTATATACAAAGTGAAATGATCTCAAAGTCTGAATTTTCAAATGGGAACCCCTACATTTGGTTACATAATTAGGTGCCGAGGGCCAAAAGTATGCTGTGTACCAAGCGGCATCACTTTAGGACCAGTAGAACAAAAGTTATGACCGACCAAGTATTTAGGGAACACCACCTCATTTAAAATGGTACTTTCAAGGTCGAAATTTGCAAAGAATTGACAAATCATATTTTTTAAATTGAATTATCTAAAGCTACTCGCAATAATACGTTTGCTTTTCGTAATTAATTAAAAATTCTCGGGTTTTGTTAAAGCAATAATATTTTTTGAAATTAGGATGAGAAAACCCTACTGTGTAGAGTTCAAGGGAAAAATTCAACACTCTATCTTTTTGATTAAACAAAGATAGATGCATACTTTTAGCTACGCACTAACCCATGCAGCACATACCTTCTGGAGAGAGGTTACAATTTAAAAGTAACCTCTTGTATTTATATAAACTACTGTATTAGGATTGGCAATAATGTTAAAACCGAGGCTCAGAATTTAATAAAACGTCTAATCATCAAATTATTCCGAATAACCTTCCGAGATACCACAGTTTTCCATGAAAATCAAGTGTCCACGTAAAAAGTTTTCTGAATTGCTATATGTTGCATGAAACCGGACTTCTCACTAATGGCCAAAACATTGGATTGTCTACCAGTTTTAAAATATACTCAGCAGTTTTATTAACCGTTTCGCTTTCTACATATTATTACTGTTGAAAACTAAATACTATACGTATAAAAACGCTGAGCATGTTCTGCAACTGGTGAATCAGCATATTCCTCTATTTTTACACAGAAATTCCCTGCTATTGTTTCAGTTCGCACAGTTGTATATGGTCCCTAAAAATGGTTCTTTTAGCATATCTAAAAAACTACTGGATATTTTGAGCTTCCATTTTGGATTCTCCTTTGAAACCCCTTTTAGATTGTTTCTCCATCAAAATATTATATGGTTCCAGATCATCATTTTTTCAAATATTAATTTCATAATTCATAAAAAATTCAGAATTTTATCTGAGAGGAAGTCAATGACGTTTTTATTGTTGGGTTAGTTCATACTTTGATATAAAAAACAAACTTTGCCGTACCTATCGTGGTTTAGGTATTATATGCCCAAGTATCACAAATATTTTTAACATTACGGAACTTTTTTTTCTCAGTGCAATTGTGAAGTAACGGCAGGAGCAAATTTAAAACGATTTGGTATACAAAGTTAAATGATGTTCCTGATCACAAATATGCTATAAAAAGGGGGGGGGGGGGGGGTTCACAGAAAATTTTAAAGTTGAGGACGATTTTTATATGAAGACGACCCCTTAACAACATTTTACTAACAGAAATTTGTAGAACACATTATTCCTGAAAAAATAACGTATTACACGTGTTTCTAGTGTTAATAGTCTTAGTCTTTGAATACGAGCGAGTGTTTCGTTTCGTTTTTTTTTTTTTTCTATGACTGTACCGTTTGATTCTAAATTGGTTTCTCAAATTAAGAGGGGGGAAACTAGAAATACAAACGACCGATATGAACATATGGAAGCATTCCATTCTGAGACACAGAAAATAGAAGGAAAGTGGTAAGAGATCCTGTGAGATGAAGCAATAAAAATAATAGCTTTGGATGTCATTTATACCTGATTTCGTAGCATATCTTTCAACGCTATTAAAAATTTACGGATTGTAAATTTCCACCGTGAAGAAGAAGCATTTTGCTCTTAGCTCGTATCGGAGAAAGGTAATCAGAGCAAACGTTCTCCTTTAAAATGGCCGGTGTCTCCTGTGCGCTACGACACGTGTAGTCGACATTTTGAGCACTTGCTGTGAGTTTTTCACAAAACAATAAATCTGATTGTGCAACTTTTGATGTCGCTCATTGTCTTTCCCAGCACTGTAGTAAGCTCAGGTTCAAATTCTATTGCTCCTATTTTTTGCCTCTCCTGGATGGATATTATCACTCCTTTTAATTTCTGAAAAATATTAAAATCACCCTGTGTAGCACAAGGGAGCGCTGAAATTAGTTTGCGACTTTCGTTTACACATTTATTTCCTCTTAAGGTGGCCAGCTTATGGTCTTCTATATGGTCAGCATTTGACGATGCAAAACTATTAATCTGTTAGTTTTCTTGAAGTTAAAGTGAATTAAAGTGATCGTGGAGAAGGAATTAATTTTGCAGGAAACGTAGCTCAATTCAAAGTTCTAAGAGTTTAAACATACGTGCATTTAAATATAACCTCGCCTGAAAATTAGAGCTACTCCTCCTCAAAAGGAAAATCACTGCAACCAATCGAGGTAATATCTTTAAACCCAGCGATTTGTTGTGCAGATAGAGATGTTTTACAATGCAGTCCCACCATTTTGAGAGCAAAAACACTAATTCCGTTTTTTGGGGCTTGGGTTACCTTAGCGATACAGGCTACCTTTAGCTCACCTATTTTATTCTTTTTTATTTGCGTCACAGAGTGGAATGCGAACTTTGTTTCTATTATTTATGCCAACTGCGCTTTGTTTAGATAGGCTGAATTGAAACTAATTCATGATAATAAGAATTATTTTTATTGACCACACTAAAAAATAAATGTTATTTTTGCAGTATAATACAGCTTATTTTATAGCAATAAACTGTAAACACTGCTAATCTTGTACTAATAAACTGTAAAATTGCTTATCTTGCAGAACTAAACTGTAAAATTGCTAGTTTTACAGTTTATTACTGTGCATTTTACGGTTTTAAATTGGATCGTCTGCTGCCAGTATTATACTGTAAAAACAACAGTTCATGTTTTGCAGTGTATGTGTTTTTTAACAATAGTAACTCTAATTTCTATAACAACCACACATGAAGTAATAGACAAATAATTTTTAACCCATTACTCTATTGGGCTAATGGAAATTCGATAACTGCAACCAAAAGCAAAAGAATGTTAGAAGGGGGCAATTTTAATGAGCTTAGAAAACAATTAGGTAGTTAGAGGTATGCTACCGGAAAGCTCTTTCCAGAAATTGTTTGATCAACGTCTGAAATTAATTCCCTTCGGTGAATAAAAAATAGTAGGTTGGTATAATTATGACCAATTTTGACTTCTTTTATGTTGAACTTTTTGTCTCCTTAAAAAATAAAGCTAAATGTTTTAATGACTTTGTGCTTGATGTGATGGTTCTTGAAGACATAGAAAAAACAACAAACTCATAATTTATTTAATGCTTATATTTTACTCTATGATACATATTTGTTTCTTTCATATGAATCAATATGTATTAGCAGTAATATCCAATCGTAGTCAGAGACCATGAAAAGATTAAGCTGATGTAAAAAAAGATTAAATTATAAACTTCTTCCAGTCGAGGTCCTTAAAAAAAAAAATATATATATATATATATATATATATATATATATATATATATATATATATATATATATATATATATCTTAATATATAAAAATTACGTGTCCCTGTGTTTGTGGCTAATGGACTCCTCAGCTACTGAACCGATTTTAACCAAATTTTACACGCAGTTTCAGTTTGGTCCAACTTAAATGATAGGATAGTTTTTATCTCAATTTAGGACCGCAATATATTTTTTATTGCAAATTATGTATTTAGCTACCAGCTTTTCTGTGTTCTTGGCTAAGCCTTTTTACTAAGCCTTTTTTTTTTTTGACACCTCCATGGCTGAGCGACATAAAGCACACGTTCTGGCAGCTTCTGGAGCGCAGTAAACAAGTAATAACCTTTCTTATAATATATAAAAATTACGTGTCTCTGTGTTTGTGTCCAATGGACTCCTCAGCTACTGAACCGATTTTAGCCAAATTTTGCACGCAGTTTCAGTTTGGATAACTTAAATGATAGGATAGTTTTTATCTCAATTTAGGACCGCAATGTATTTTTTATTGCAAATTATCTATTTAGCTACCATCTTTTCTGCATTCTTGGCTAGAATTCTTTAAACATACCCGGAATGCCACCACATAATCTGCGGTTAAAAATTGGTTTACCCATAGTTCTTCTACGTAATTTAAATCCACCGAGATTATGCAATAGTACGCATTTAGTTATCAAAAAAATCACCGGGAACATTATTGAGGCAATCATTTTTACTGGCAAGTTTAAAGATGAAGTAGTTCTGTTGCCACGTATCCCAATGACACCGTCAGAATCTTCAATACCCTTCAAAAGGCTACAGTTTCCCATTCGTTTAGCTTTCGCCATGTCCATTAATAAGTCCCAAGGGCAAATAATGTCAATTTGCGGTTTAGATTTAGAAAATCCATGTTTTTCCCATGGGCAGCTATAGGTCGTTTGCTCCCGTGTGGGAAAACCGTCCAATCTATTTTGGTTTACAAGAGACAGATTAACAAAGAATATTGTGCACCGATTAGTGTTGAGTTAAACTGAAATTAAAAATGCTTATAATTCAAAAAATAACAAATAATATTGGTTAATTATCTACCCTATTAACATTATTAAAAAATAAAATGTTACATTAAAAAATAAAATATTACAATAGCAATTAGCAAATTTTTAATTTACTCAATTGTTACAAGCTTGAATATAATATTTCTAAGTACTAAAATGCTACATTTTTTGTTGATTTTTTGTTTCTAGCAAACTTAGGAAATTTTTGTTCGATTGTTTTCATATTTTGACCTCAAGTTCATATTTATATAAAGTTGATCTCTATAACGGTAACAAAGTTTTTCGTTTGTATTGAAACATTATAGTTTAACCCATACCTTAGCCACAGCAACGCGTGGCCGGGTCAGCTAGTATATATATATATATATATATATATATATATATATATATATATATATATATATATATATGTGTGTGTGTGTGTGTGTGTGTGTGTGTGTGCGTGTGTGTGTGCCTGTGATTGTGTGTGTAAATACCTATATATATGGTAGTTTGATGATTTTAAAATAGCTTAAACTTTTACAACAATCGATGAAAAATTTAGACAAGCGTTTCGGACGTTACAACGAATTTTTTTTCCAATAACATTCAGAGCTACAAATGTATACAGTGAACTCTCACTTTTGCGCCGGCCCAAGCGACCAACAGAAAAAAGCGCATAAGTGAGAGAGACCTATAAGTGAACAAGCCTATTTAAAGGACTCAAACGCAAAATAGGCTCTAATGAGAGTATGAATAAGAATGTTTCTATAGAAAAGGGACATATTACTACGGTTTGGCAATGACTGTAACGTAACTACAATGACAAAGAAAAAAGAAAAATTTGTTTTATACCTAATTACAAACTATTCCCTTTAAAACGATGCATAATAGATAATTGCCCCTCTCCGTTTTCTAGTTCATGCGGAAAAAATGCCTTCCGTGAGCAACAAAGGAGAAAGATTAAAGAGGAAAGTGAAGAAAAATGCTTATTTTTTAAAGATAATAAATTAAATTTTTCACATTTCAGGGAAAATTCGTCGCATAAATGAAATATTTATCTTTAGAGCGACGCATTAACGAATGATTCTATCATTATTTTGCTATGGAATGTGTTGAGACCATTTAAAATCGTAGTATAAGTGAAAAAGGCGCGTAAATGAGGCGGTGTATAAGTGAGAGTTCACTGCATTTAGAGACATGCTCCTACTGGGAAAAAAAGTAGACTCAATGAATTGCTGAGTAGAGCCAAGTATGGTTAAAATTCGAGGGAGGAAAGGGAAAGAAGCGATTGAAACTAAGTTCGGGAGTTGATATACTTCTGGCATTTTGCATATTCGGTTAGTTGACATGACCTTGTTGCAAGTTAAGTCAAAATGCATCATATCAATACTACGCATACATTTTAATGGTAACTCCACTCAACTCATAAACAAATTTCATTAAAAAAACTGTCTTTCCGAGAAAGAGATGGAAGGTCGCAGGGAAGGAAAATATGTGTACTATTTTGATTTCTTAACCTTTAGAAAGAAATTTTAAGTTTTTAAAACTGAAACACATTCAAATATAGTATTTTAAAAGCTCCAATAGTTTTCCCAAGGATCCTCAACTTATTTTCCCCCTAAATTTTCCACGGTGCAAGATTTATTTAAAATACGAACCTTGAAAATAAGCTTGACGAAACTTTTGAGGTTTACTTTTGATTTTTAATGCGTGAAATACGCATGTTGGGGGTCTTAGAAATGTATCTGAGCTGCATGAATAATTTGAAGGCTTCACTTTTCATGGGAAGAATCTATGGTTCATCCCCAGACTTAGGTACAGGGAGAAGGGGGGGGGGGCTGGCTTTCTTGAAGAAGTGTTATTGGAATTTCCCTGCGTCTCGATTGATAGAAAAACGAGGAAATCTTTATACAGGGTGTCCACTCCAATCGTGGACCAATAGCTAATTTCTAAACCGTTAGAGATAAGCATATAGTTTATTTGGGAAAAAATCTCCAAATTATGAAAGGAATTTTGGGTCTATTCAATGTTTTTCAAAAAATCAAATTTTGAAAGAGTTACGAAATTTAAATTTTTATACAGCCCCCCCAGTCCTATCAATCATATTTAGTAAAACATTCTTGACACTGTAACGTTTAAAACTAAAAAAAATCACTCTTCTACCACAAAAATTGACCGAGTTATGACGTTTTGAAAAATCAAGATTTTGAAGGATTTCGCATACGGTCCCTTAAGCGATCTCTCGATGACGTCATGAAACAATGCAAAATCTTGATTTTTCAAAACGTCATAACTCTGTCAATTTTTGTGGTAAAAATGTGATTTTTTTTTAGTTTTAAACGTTACAGTGTCAAGAATGTTTTACTAAATATGATTGATAGGACTGGGGGGCTGTATAAAAATTTAAATTTCGTAACTCTTTCAAAATTTGATTTTTTGAAAAACATTGAATAGACCCAAAATTCCTTTCATAATTTGGAGATTTTTTCCCAAATAAACTATATGCTTATCTCTAACGGTTTAGAAATTAGCTATTGGTCCACGATTGGAGTGGACACCCTGTATATAAAAATGAATGCATGTATCTTTGTATGTATGTCCTTTATAGAGTCAAAAACTACCCGTCGGATTTCGCGTAAAAATTTCACATTGTGTTTGTGTCCTCACTGGGCACATAAAGTGACCAATTAGAAAACAAATTCTGACAGGTAATATTTTTTTTTATTCCAATTTTAGTTGAAACTTTCACACACATAGTTTCAAATGTTTTGAAGGCTTTCCTCCATTCAAAGCATTACTTAGTGCTTCATCTCAACTTCGATAGCTAATTTTGCGTTTGATATTGTCTGTACTTTGCGTGTCTTTCTGAGACTTCTCTCAATTCAAATAGTTAAGAAATGTTTCTTTCGTGAGTATTCATTCACCCTTGAATATATAATGCTTCTGCTTTTATTTTTTCCAAAAGTAGAAGCGCAATTTTGTAGAAAATCATTACAGATTAATAACACATTTGAGTTCGTCGCATTGTCCTTTACGTAGATTTAACTGACCAATTTCTCACAAAAAATACCTTCTTGGATTTCGCATGTTGTATTTTAACCCGCGCGACACCTGGCATATCCACTAATAAATACATAAATAAATGGCTCTACGTGCGTTTGGTAGGTGTTGGAATATTTTTTGTTGATCATTGTAAGCAACAATAAAAATAAAAAAAACTACTATTGTTTTGGACTGCTGTAATCTCAGAATAAGTGAAGTAGTACACTGCCGTACTAAGCACAACAATCGCATCTTCAATTAAAAAAAAAGTTATATTTAGCAGGAGATTCTTCGTAACGTATTTAACCTAAAATGTTTTATGGATTTACGAGAACGAAAAATATATGTGCATTAAAGCTAGACTAACGTAAGTCACACTATCACTGATTTACAGGAGAGGGCAGACACTTTTCTCTGTTGTTGTCAAACGGGCTGGGTTTCGCGCTCTTTTAACACTAAGGAAAATCACGCAGGATTTTTTTTCATGGAATCATATAGTGAATGCTCAGTGCGACATAAGAATCTACATACAATGCAGTAATGCCTGGAAATCATCATTTTTGAACTTCCGTTATTCTGGCTCTGATTTAGATATTTTTAAAAAATTCTGAAAAGGCGGCACTTGACTCAAGTACATGGAAGCACAAAACTTTAAAGAACAATTTCTCAGTTTGAGTTGTACTTTTGTACTGCAGTATAGTGCCGTTCTAAGCACAAAAGTCGTATCTGCAGATAAGCTCCAAATGAGAATATTCTTTTTAAAGTTTCACAACTTTATATAATTGATTCAGAATTCACTTTTTCAGATTTTTTTGAAATACATTTCCCATTCACAGATGACCACAAAATAGTGTATGTAGGCAAAATATGTTATAAAGAACCACTTTGTGACTATAGCTCAATTTTGATAAAAGTGCAGGTCGATCTTTGCATTTATCTCGCCAGTATGCAGTGCGCATGAAACCTAAGATCCAAAGCTAGTAGTTTTCGCACAGTCACTTAGAGTCAATTTGATCCACATACATTAATAGAGTCCCAAGTAGCACACTTCGTTTTTTAAAGGTTGTAAAATGGTTATTGACGTTGTAACAACCGCTTTAAGGCGTTTATAAAACGTTTAAAGGTTATTGTGCTACCTGGGGTTGTTTTTATAATCCAGTAATTCTGAAGTTACTGTTTGGAAACTACTCTCGAATGCTTATTTAAAGTGGTTGAAATCTCTCGCCCGGCATTGTAATATTCTTCTCAATGTAACAAGCAAAAGAAATCTTTTGGTGTTATGAAATGAAAATGGGGAAGAATTACTGAAAATAGCTGCAACACCAACTTGTGAGTAATGCAAACATTATATTTTAAAGCTTTATAACTCACTCCTTAGCCCCTTATGTCCCAAATTCATTTAACAATGAATATTTATGTATTTTTTTGGATTTTCCAGTTGAAAATAACATCAAACATATATACCGACTATAAAATTTTTGAAAATCTCGGGAGTCTAAGGCAGGGACGTCATTTCAAGTTTTTCCAGGGGGGGGGGAGCAAAGGGTCCAAACACAATGCAATTTCACGGGAAAGCATCAAAAACCACGCCCACTTATATGTAAATACATTGATTTCTCAAAGCCAGGGGGTGGGGCAATTGACCCCCCTGCCCCCCTAAATGACGGGCCTGGTCTAAGGCCCCCTACGCCCCTAAGAAAACTGTTTCCGAATGTATGTACCATCTGTAGGCCTCTCAGCAAAGCACAAAGAGTGGTACATAAGAGCTTCAGCATGATTCTAGCCATTTAGGATTCATAATACTAAATTAATATAAGCGGGACTTCTGAGTCCCGTTGTTGCATAAAGGGTTAATTATATAAGCATAAATTGCTTATTTATACAATAAATTGTTAATTTAAATTACTGCTTTTTTATGTGCATAAACGTTTTGGAAATTCATTTTTCAAGGTTTTATCTTTGCATTTAATATTTTATTTGAATTTAACTTCATGAAACGAATTTTAAAGACATTTTAATAAAATATAATGTTACCTATGTGTAATTGTTTGTTGTGTATTGGAGCAGTGCTGTTATTGCTCCAAATATGCACAATAATCCAAATAAATTTGGATTTTAAACAATAGTTCAAATAGTATTTAGTTCTAATATGAAAACAATGTCAGTCTTGTTACAATAAGCACTTTAGTAAATAATATTAAAGAAAAAGGAAAAAAAATATCTTCACTTAGTTCTGAAGCGTTTTTTACTCGTTCTCTGCCGATAAATCACCTCTTTACCAAACCTCTCAGGAACACCTAATTGAAGAAGAGAAACTTGGTAAACAACAACCGCTTGCGAGTGAGCGTATTAAAGAAGGAATATTAGTTAAAGATGTTTCGCTTTTGTACATAATGAAGTATAACATTTTCCTTCATGTATCTGTCGTTCATTGTAAAAAAGGTGTATCTTCTTACAAATGATTTTACTAAGCTTTATTATTTCAATCTCTTTGCAATTTTTTTCTTAGGAAAAAAAATGCAAGTGTTTAGCTACTATTTTTCATTAGATATTTATCTCTCGAAAAGTGCTTTGTTTTGCTTTTATATAAAAAGATAAAACTAAATGTGATGACATTCAGCTAACAAATACACATTTTAAAATATGGGAATACACCTTTTTCCAATGAAAGAGACGCGTTTCATTCTAAAATACAAAACTTATGAAATGGGAAGCTGTCCTCCTTTTTCTTTACCGAGGTCTTCCTTTTTGCTCTCAAAGTATTTTAGAAGACTGAATTGGAAAGATTGCCAGGTTTAAATTAAATTCTAGTATCAATATTAGTGAAGTTGAAAATTCACCCTTTACAATTTTTTTTGTAACATTTTTCGCAAGCAATCTTTGTTCGACATTATTTCTATTCTTGTCTTCAAACGTTTTTGATTTCAAAGAAGCAGGATAAAATTTCTGGGTAACACACTAGATATATTAGAAAGGCAGTTCAAATTCTACTCTCACACACATATGGCGGGGAGCACATAATAACTGTTTCCATCTAACGAGCATTGAATTCTATCTATATTCGTTGGCGAGCATGTGGCATTTAAGGGTTAAAATTAAATATTGATGTTATTACTTGTACAGTTGGAAATTCAAAACTTCCCAACTATTTTCTCCCTATTTTTTGGTATCAAGTTTCGTACCGCCACTGTTTTTATGCTTCAGTTCAAACGTTTTTCATTTTAAAGAAACTCAATAGAATTTCTAACGAAACCCAGGATTAGCAAGGCTTTTTAAGTTCATCTTCTACTCAATTATCATATAACAAATACTTGCATTTAGCCACCGTCCAATTCTTTCTATATTTGTTGACGATCCTACTGCATTTAAGTGCTAAAATTAACCATCATGTCATTAGCACAGTTGAAAATCTAACACTTTCCAATTATATTTTAAATATTTTTCGCTGTCAAATTTCATTCGACACCGTCTCTATTCTTATCTTCAAATATTTCTCATTTCAGACAAATTGAATGGAATTTCTGAGAAACACACAAGATATATTAGAAAGGCAGTTCGAATTCTACTCCCACACAATTCCACATTCGGCGGAGCACATAACAAATAACTATTTCTAACCACCATTGAATTCTTTCTATATTCGTTGCTCACAAACTAGGTGAAATATTTGAGTGCGATTTCTTTAGAGCGTTTTTCTTCGTTCAAAAAGGCGACACTCTGCTTTTTGCTTCCTTTGATAGGATTTCAATTGAAATCCGGATAGGGAGAAAAAGGGGAATAAAGTATCGCAAAGGTTTCTACTTTAAGCACGAAGGAACTAACCCGTTTTTTTCTACAATAGAGGATTTTTTTAGCTGCGCAAAGTCGCGATTTTTAAAGCTAAATACAACTGGTGGATAGCATTTTAGCATTTCATTTTTGCTGGGACACCTACTAGTTCTGTATTTATTTTCGGAAAACGAAGTGAAGAACTACGGGTTAGATGATCTTAAATACAAGTTCAATGAGACGGTACAGGCGTCAATTTTATATTGCTTCGGTTTATCAAACATTTGACGTAGTTTAAAACAAATTTTAATCTGAATTTTGTGAAAATAACTATCTGACGTCAAAATATATTCTTCGAACATGTCTTTCAAAAACTTTTTCCGACGCAACGTCGAAAAATACTCTCTTAGATTCCAATCATATCTACAACCAGGCCCGTCATTTAGGAGGTCCGGGGAGGGGGGTCAATTTCCCCTCCTGTCTTTGGGAAATAAATGTATTTACTAGGGATGTACCGATAAGCAAATTGGCCGATTACCGATTACCGATTAATCGGCTTTTGATAATTGGCCGAACCAATTAATCTTATCAGGTTGATAATTTTTAATGTTACTAATTTCACCATCACTTTTTTTCTTTCTTTTTAAATTTCGCTTTTAGAAATAGTTGCTTATTTATTTCTGATAGAAGATTTGGTTTTTTCCCAATTTTCTCAAAATAATTTCAAAACTTTATCAACTTCTTTTGAGTCAATTTTCATATTATTGTTAACAAAATTACATTAAGACATTAGACATGAAAAAAAGGGGGAGGCTATGGTAAGCACTTTAATTTTGGAGTGAACGTAATTAATTTTTTTAATAATTATCTGTAGCCATTTTATTCGAAACTTTTATCATTTAAAAATTATATGTTATCTAAAAGCACACTATGCTAAATAGAAAAGTATCGACACATGAAAAATGTTGCAGCATTGTTTATATGTGTATTATATAGGAAAGTTAAATTATTAAATCATTTAAATATAAACTGAAAGGATTAGATTTTTGTATTTCATTCTTTGAACTCTTTGTTTTGTTTTTACTTACTACAGTTTACTCACACACTACTACATATTATACTTGTGTTTGCAGAAAATTATTTATTTCTTGTTTATATGTTTATCCTTCGTAGTTCAAGCATTATTGAAGTAATTTTATTTAAAAAAAATTTTTCGCCGCTTGATCGGCAAAATGTGACTGATTATTAACGAAGTGAAATAAATATTCATGTTTTTGATGTCCAGTTTAAAAGTTCAGGAATTTAACAGAGGGTTATCTTTTAATATTTCATTCAGTTTTACACATTGCATGAATTATTTCTTTTGTTTTTACTCTCTACACACTTTCATGCTGCATGTTATATTAAGGTATGGGTTGCAGAAAATTACATTTTTTTTCTGTTAATAAAACTATTTATCATAGTTTCTTAGTAAGATAGACTTGAAAAAAAAATATTAAAAAAAAATATTTTTTTCACTTATTAATTGGCAACATGTTGCCGATTATTAATGATTGGCACAATGGCCGATTATGGCCGATTAATTGGTGCATCCCTAATTTATTATGTACTTTTTCTAAATGCCAGACGTGCCGAATTTGAATACGTGTAAAATAATTTTAATGGGTCATTAACAAACATTTTGATTACAATTGAGCAGAAATAGAATTAAATCTTATCACCTGAACTATAAGAAGTTAACTTAAAACAAATAAAAATTAAATATTCAATATCTATAGGGACAAAAACTCTACAGTTTTTTGAATAAAAAACATAATAATTATTCTAATATAATGTCAGTAAATTCTTTTTTTTTTATCATATCTGCTACTCGATTTTACTGATGTAGTAACTCTTTTCAAGTTGTGACATATCTTTAACTTTGCCATAAAACTCATTGCAATTTATATTTGTGTCCTTCATTGTAAAAATTTATATCTTCATATTTTTAAAATGCATATTTGTTTGCTAAATGGAATCACATTTAGTTACATATCTTTTGGTTTAAAAGCGAAGCAAAGTACATTTCAAAAGATAGCTATCTAGTGAATAATATTAGCTGAATACTTACATTTATTTCATAAGGAAATATTTGAGAAGGGCATTGTATAATAAGGCGTAATAAAATCATTTACAAGCAGTTACACCACTTTTACAAGGAACTACATCTTTGTTGAATGGGTTGTAACAAGGATTTTTGCTCTAACTGAACAGAAGACTAACATTACACTTCGGAACAGAAAAAGC
This sequence comes from Uloborus plumipes, assembly GCA_038373865.1. Taxonomy (NCBI): domain Eukaryota; kingdom Metazoa; phylum Arthropoda; class Arachnida; order Araneae; family Uloboridae; genus Uloborus; species Uloborus plumipes. The sequence continues at coordinate 35,926 of JAXGGA010006890.1, read as the reverse complement.
TTATAATCCCAATCAATTTTCTCATCACACTTATTTCACATTTTTTGCGTTACTTTATTTTTTTCTGAAAATAATGTTTCGTTTTGTAAAATGTCGCTCTTAGGTAGAATACGGGACTTTAGCTGTCCCATATCAAGGTTCCCCGGGACAGTTTTTCAGAAAACGGGACGGTCCCTTGAATTCCGGCACGACTGGCAACCCTGGTCACAATGCACAAAATTTTGAATTCTAATTCACCTAAAAGAAAGGAAAGGATCAAAAGTAGAAACATTGAAATTCTGTTTCCATTTATCCCAACTGACCCTTCTTCTTCTAAAAAATTTTCTTTCCAAAGCTCAAAACTGATGCCAGGGAGAGTGTTTCCGCAGATAATTTCCGATTTGTGAAGAACGTTCTGAAAATAAATTGCTCTTTATCTGTTTTCATTCGGTATCTCATCATTTACGAAACCGGAGCTTTGAACAGTTGGGAGTTAGTGACATTTAACACCGAACAGTCTGAGAGATTATGTTTCATTTTGTTTTGATTTTATGACAGCAGGTAATAGTTTCCTTTAAACATAAAGATGAATTATTTCGCTTTCAACAAATTGTTTCAGTTGTGTGTCTCTGCAATAGTTTGCAGGGTAAATTAACTGAAAATAAATATTTAGTCAATGTTAGAAAATTTAAGTTGGTATGCTCGCTCGTTAAGTAGGCTGGTTTACACAAATATAATACAAATACAAATGTGACGACCAATAACAGGCATTGGGCCCAGCTAGGTTGGTCCTTGTCAAATTATAGTCCAAATAAAGATCAATGGCCCTTTTAAAGCTCCCTTGCTCATTACAACCTCTTCCTTTAGGCTTTTACAAGAGCCCACTACCCTATTAAATAGAAATTCTTCCTATTTTTCTGTTTAGCTTAAGGTTAGAATAGCTTAAAACAATGTCCTCTTGTCCTGCTTTCCATGCAAAATTTTAACCCAGCAACTTCTTTCATTTTGATAAGTTTATATAACTGAATTTTGTCCCCTCTGACTCTCTTTTGCTCGAGGCTATACATATTAAGCACATTAAGCCTGGAATCATACTCGAAATTAGAAAGCCCACATTAACTAACCTTGTAGCCTCCCTTTGAACCCTTTCCAATATTCCAATAAATTAATATTTTTTTAAGTTCTAGACAAAGTCCTAGATTTACACTCTGTTCCACAATTTTAATGTTTTTCTATAGCTAGCAATAATTATTTCTCACCAAAAATTCAAGTTCCTCAATTCTGCTACATGCATGTTTCAAAATAATATTATTGTAATTTCAAAAGAAATTCATCATATTAGAGCAAATATTCGTTTATATTTTTCAAAGTAGCTGAAAGCACTTGATGAAATTTCATAACAATAAAATGTGCGCACTTTGCTATCTGAGAAAGAAGTATTTTAGCATAACGGAGCACTTTTTATATCGCCGAAAATGTATGTGCCTCAATTCTGCTACATTAACATGACCCTTATAGTGTGATTTCCTTTTAAGTTAGGGATACATAATAGTTGCTTACATTAAAACGTAAAAATTAACAGCCAAAGTGTAAGTCTTTGATTAAAAAGTAAATATATAAGCAAAAATATCACATCCACAACAATGGAATATCAAACTTACGGGAAAGATATTAAATTTAAGTTAGCGAAAAATATTTACAGGGATTTTTTAATAAAAGTTTTAGGTATTTATTCAAAATTATTTTTATAACTTCGAAGTATTTTTAAAGTTTTAACTCAAAAAGCTTGATATTTTTGTTCCGTGTCCGTTATCTGTTTTTCCAGAAAATATATAGGGATGAGTCAACTGAAACCTATTTATTAAATTTTCCAGAAAAGTTAGACAATTATTTATAACTTCTAGACCTAAGGCTTCCGCAATCGATTCTTGGTATCGCCAAGGAAACGGAAAGAAGACAAGGAATATTTTACCTCGAAGGCAGGATAGAGTTTCTCTCTTGTGGATTTTAAATATTCGCTTCAATTTTATAATCTGCGCAAAATGGAAAGAACATTAATACGACAGAAAAAAAAAGAAACGCAAAATATAAGGTGATTCATAACCATGAAAAGGACAAAATCTGTTGTTCTAGTCCTCTGGTAAATATACACTGCAAAAAATAAACTTTTGTTTTTACAGTATAATACTGGAAACGGAGGTTCTGTTTAAAACTGTAAAATGCTCAGTAATAAACTGCAAAACTAGCTATTTTGCTCTTTATGACTGTAAAACTAGTAATTTACAGTTTATTACAGTAAAATTACTATAAAATTAGCTGTATTATACTGTAAAAAACAACATTTATTTCTCACAGTGTAGGTTCGACTAATCCAGTGAATGAATTCTTCAACACAATATAATTTTCAAAAATTCACGTGGCTGTTAAAAACTAGCAATTGGCATATGACAGTAGAAATATTTTGATTGCGGTATAATTATTTATTATTATTTATTTATAATTTTTCGGTTCCGAGACAAATTTTTTTTTGGTTGAAGGGGGGGGGGTAGTATTGCAATTAAAAAGAATCTGGTGTGGACCCCGCACTACTTCCTTTTATGCTCGTTAAACCACGAATGTTTTTTACTAAACCAAAATAACGGTTAGCGTATATTCATATATGAGGGTTAGGAGCAACTCTTCTTAGATAAATAGCATTTTGGACATTTTCTTATAAAAATTATGGTAAACGTAGAGAATAATAATTTCAAATATTAGTAAAATTCATGCCTTTCTTTCTTTCTTTCTTTTTTACATCTGGGATCCAAAATTGCATAAAATTTCTTGGAGCGTGTATAAAGAACAAAAATGCTTCATGACAGTGCCTTAAAGTGAGCAAGAAAGCACTTCAAACAATTACCCCTATAGTTTGTTGCGAATCAATGTAAATAAATCTTTACAATGATTCATCTTCCAAATATCGTCAATTTTAGCATCATTCAGCGGATTACTTGCTAAATTTTTCCAATAGCCTCCAATTGAAACCAGATTTGAAAAATCATTTTTTTTTATCAAATTTGTTGACAAAATCTTGGAGACCAAAGGCGTGGTGATATATCGCCAAATTATCACATTAATTAAATTGGAAGTGAAATTAACAGATTTGCCGCAAAAAAGAGTGTAAAAGACCCTCTTTGTAATATCCGAATGCAATCAAAAGGGCACAATCCTCCGTTTGAAATCAGTGAAAAAAGAATCAAATTCAAAAGTTTATCATGCATTGATTAATTGTGAAAATTTTTAAAGTATTTCGAAACTCGTGTAACTGATCACTAAAGAAGAAAGCCAATACAAATTTTAAAGTATAATATTTTTCATTGAAATAGACGGTCTCTGAATGCTTTTCAACTGTGCTCTTACTAACGCTTTCGTACAGCTCGGGATGAGAATTTTGGTTTTACTGGAGATCACTATGCCAGTCTTTTTAAAAATACCATACATACTTTAACTGTTCTATGAAAAAAAAAAAAAAACTAGCTAAGCTACTCAACTTTGCATGGTCTATCTCGAAAGTAAAAGTTGTGTCAAGTCTTCACAAATCATGCCTTAATAAAAGGGGAAAAAAAGGAAAATTTCCCGTTAACGTGTAGAAAAGGGCAATCATATGATTCAAAATTTACATTTTGATTTCTTTGGTGTTTTTTTTAATTAAAAAAATTATGTCATTGTTATTTATAGGGGTACATTTTCAGTTTCATGGATTCCCCCCCCCCCCCCCCTCCTCCATATGGATGCGAAAAATCCCTTTCCATGGTAATTCCTGAGCATCAAAAGACCACTGCACCAAATTCGGCAAAAATTACGTATTCCTATGTATATATATATATATATATATATATATATATATGACCCGGCTACGCGTTGCTGTGGCTAAGGTATGATTTAGTTAAAAATTTTATATACTGAGCGAATTACCGTACTACCAACGGTTATAAATGTGCAAATTGTCGTCCAAGAATACATTTGTATTTACTAAGGAAAAAAAAAATAAAAAAATAAAAAATAAGTTATAATAGTAATAATTTGAAAACTTATGAATGCAGAGAGGTACGTTTAGAAAATACAATTCTGAGCAAAATCACTCTAAATTTTAATATTACACAGGTAAAAGTTCACAAATTACAATAAAACCTTTTTTTTATTACAATACAATTGAAATACAAAATCACAAAAAAATGAATATTGTATAACTTAAAAACCCGAAAAGGTACGATATTTACGAAAGAGTCGAATTTTGAATCGCAAACTATGAGGTGTATATTTATGTTACAAAGCAATGTGACAGAAAAAATTGTGTGTATAGAAATAATTTTATCTTCACACCATAAAACAGTACATTTTCCCTCCTAAGAATTTGTTTTTTGAATAGTAAATACCAAATGTATTGTTGAACGATAATTTGCAAATTTATTGCTGCAGCTGGATACGCTTAGCAAATACAATTCTAAACTAAATCACTAAAAATTTAAATATTACATAGGTAAAAGATCACATAATGCAGTGAGCCTTTCTTTGTCTAAATACACCTGACATAAAAATCACTAAACAATATGAATATTTTATAACTCAAAGCTCGAAAAAGGTATGATATTTTTCACTAAAATAATTTTCCTAAAAAAATATTTGAACCTAAACATGAGTGAAAAATATTTTTAAAACATACAAAATAGCATATGTTAAGTATCTAAACTGCTTTAATAAATTGAATTAAGTAAAGGAAAAGTAAGCAAATAATACTTTTCCGAATATTGATTTAATAATACTTACACGCACAATTTAAATTAAGAAAATCGGGACGAATATGCCAGAAACCGATTCGACATCCTTGATCGTTGCCACTATTGCTTTTTGCTTCCAAAGCAATTGACAACCCAGCAGCAGATTTTATCTTATAGAAGCCAAGAATACAGAAAAGCTGGTAGCTAAATAGATAATTTGCAATAAAAAATATATTGCGGTCCTAAATTGAGATAAAAACTATCCTATCATTTAAGTTAGACCAAACTGAAACTGCGTGCAAAATTTGGTTAAAATCGGTTCAGTAGCTGAGGAGTCCATTGGCCACAAACACAGGGACACGTAATTTTTATATATTAAGATATATATATTTATATGTATATATATACATATTTATTTATATAACTATCTGCGAATTAGCTTTTCAAAATGAAATGAAATAAACTTACGTATTTTCCTCAAACTCTTCCTTGGCAGCTTAGCTTTTATCATCAGTCAGTTTACCAACGAGATGAAAATGTCACCTTATAAAAGAAACACAATTCAATGACACAGTCCTTGACACCTTGTGCTAAACTCGGCATTTTCACCTTGACTAACGTGATGATTTTATAAATAAGTACCCGCATACAATTTAATTCGATTTCGAATAGCGTGTTTATGGTACTGCTTTACCTTTCATGAACTTACATCTCTGTTCAACCTTTCAAGTTAAGCAAATTGTATTTTAGTAAGTATTCTTTGAACTATGCGAAGCATATGAGTGTGCGTTTTGTTACTCATATTTAATTACCTCTCCTAAAAGTTTGATGTCTGTAATAACTAACCCAGTGTGATTATTTTTCTCGTGAGAGTACATATTTTCTCGTCTCAATTTGTTGTATCTCTTAGAATATAGTTGCGTTTGAGCAGCTGTTGGATTCTTCGCAGATAATTAACTCAGATCTCTTACACTTCCTTTCTGTGTACTGTAGCTCAGTTGTATAACTGACAGCAATTATATCCTGTTATGGCAGCGCAGAATTGTCTACTGGTTTTGTTTTTTTAATTTATGTATGAGATAACGTATTTTTTACCCCATAAAAGCTTTTCAAACTCATTCCGAAATAAATAGATAAACATGCACGTACACATATATATTAGGGTGGCTCTTAGCATATTGCTGAATATAAATTCATATTTTAATAAGTCTCACCCCCTATTTCTGATGTGTATAAACTGTAACCGCCGAAGCGAGCGAACTGTGAGAACGAATGCAATGTAATGTAAAGAGCGCGTCTGGAGACTGTTCGCCGATCGAGTGCACACGCATTGTAATGTGATACGCAGATATGTATATAATATGTATATGGTGTTGTAGATATTAGAGACAGTAAAAGTGTGAGTGTAATAGAGCCTCATTCATTATGGTTAAACCCCACACCACTCGGACATAGCAATTCTTTATCCTTTTGGGTCAATAAGTAACTGGATTTTTTAAAAATAATGATACTTGTCGCAGGGGTATAAAATGAAATAAAATAGCCAAATCCCTCATTTTTCGTAATAATTTCTATTTCTATTTGTATTTAAAATGAATATTTCATAGTAGTAATAATTAAATTAAGCACTTGAATTGCTTAACTACAAAATACATACGTTATTACAAGATACTAAAGGGCAACTGTCCTTTGCAAGCTGTCGCTCACCGTCCCTCGGAGCTGTAAACAGTTCCATTCGCCTCAGGATCTGAACTGGATATAATCACAAACGTGCTGCAGTATTTTGAAAAGAAACTCTTACTTTTCTTCCGGAACCCAGATTGAGCCTTTTTTCCAGGTTTTAAAGCCCTTTCAACTTAGAGAAACCTTTGATTAAATTGGTGGGGATTTAGAAATCCTTCTTGCCGAATTAAACGGGCGAACTTTAAGGAGAGTGAAATACAAAACAATTTTTCTCTTTTTAACTCACAGTTTAAAAACTTTTATCCTTTGAAAGCACTTTATAATGGAGAGGATTTAAAAAATATTTTAAAGTATTTTATCTTAAATAACTGCCTCCATTTCAGTGGCATTTTAAAGTGGAAAAGAATGGTTGCATTCAATAAAGCAATGAAATTATTGCTTAAAAAGCTTAATTTTTTAAATAATCTTCTTAGTTTCGGATTTGACTTTTGTTTTTAGCTTTTTCACTGCGTTTTTATCTTTGCGATTTTCTTTGCCTACGGCTATTTTAATTTTGAATGATGTGAAATGGTTTTATCAGCACTTTGTAACTTTTGCATCAGCAATAATATAGCAAAGATTAAATGTGATATTAAATGCAGGAGCATATTGATGCAGTAATTTTCCTCTGTTCAACGTTTGAATTCAATTCTTTCAATTCCAAAGATATTTTTATTTTCCCTTATTAATGAAGAATGCTATTGGAACTATTTGCATATTATTCGTGGCGTTAAATCTATCTTATCATGAACGTTACTATTTTTACCATATAAATATTAATATTTTATGTATAAATATACAGCTATCAGTATAAGGGTGAATATCAGGAAAAGTGCTAATTTAAGTCACAAATGAATTTCTCAAGCACTTCCAAATAAAAACCAAAAATTTTTATTTTCCCATACAGTAAACTGCGTCGCACATACATCCCATGACAAAATTTTCAGGTTTTACTTTAATTTGTGACAATAGAACTCTTTTTATTGCCTCAATGTCATGTCGGCAGCGCGTCACACATTTGAATCGCAAAGCTCAAAAAAATCCTGTGGATTATAAAACATCGCAGCAGAAACAAATACAAAAGGAAATAACGTGTTTTATGTTCATCTATGACGTTTAACTCTTGAGTTTTAGATAAAATGAATTTAGATCGAGAAAAAAAAGCAATTTCTGCTTGTCACAAGTTTTCATAACATGACGAGTGAACCAACTTCCGGAATGATAAAATCTAGACAAAACATTTTTTGGCGCCAAAAAATTACGCTGGGAGAAGCTCTAATATGTGATGTTTCAGTTCCCATAGAAAATTTTCACTTCGGATGCATTAAATTATAGGTAAGATTTTTTCAATCTTGACTTTTCTGTTTCTACCAAATGAAGTGTCATGTCGGCAGCGGAATTTAAGACACAAAATAAAGTAATTTTTCAATTTATTTTTGCATAATGGAAACGAAACCTATTGTCATGGACATAATAAGGTGTTTTTATTTTCGAATCTTCAATTAGGAATGTTCAGCTGTCATATTGCGGGAAATTTGTCATGTCGGCAGCGGTCATGTCGGCATCGCCGAAGTAGAAGGTATTTGTTACGAAACTGATGCGTGCGTTACCGATGTTTTTTCGCAATTTTTTCTTCGTATTATGAGTTTGTTGAGTTTTAAAGTACAAAGGTAGATTTAAGTGCATCGTTTTTCCTGCTAAATTTCCCCATTTTAGCAGTTTATTCATTGTTTTTTAAATGCTTCAAAAACATTAATTTTTCCGCAAAATTTGAGTTTTCAAACAAAATTATTGCCTTTTTTCACCCTCTTTTCTTTTACATCAATATTCCGACCTTCGTTTCTAACTACTGTACCCAAATATATAATTTTCTTTTAAAATGGAAAACTTAAGAACAGTTTTGTGAAAATCTCCCTCCCCCGTCAAACTCTGACTGTCTTGATCTAATTTCGTTTTTAAAGATTGTGTTAAGAATTTCATTTTATTTTTATTTTTAACTATTCACCTATTTATCTGTTTGAAAAAAACTTTGTCGCACTTATTTAGACTTTTAACTAACTTTTAATTAGTCTCTAATTTTATTTATAAAACTAGAAAGCGTTCAGGCTCTGAAAATATTATTATATTCTAAGTAATAATTATTTTGTGTTTAAACATAAAAGGTAGTGAATGTGTTTACTTTTGTGCACTAAGTGTAAAATTTGTAATATTTGTCAGTTCGGTAGCATTCTCATCATGTCAGTAACGCTCAAAGACAACCCCCCCAAAAGAGGGGTAAATGTTCACTTTGACCATGCCCCGAATTTTTAAAAAATATTGTTACTAATGTGTATCTGAAATAACCAATTAATTTAATTTTCTGAGTATCTTTAAAAATTGAAAATTTTCATGGTCAAATTGGCACTTTTCCTGATATTCACCCATAAATAATTAAAGGCACGCGAAGACGACGACCTATTAATGAATACTTCATTATTTGTCCCCTTTTTTAAAGCCTGGAAACTTGTAAATATTCACCGTTTTGAGCCGACTGTAACCTTCATTAATTTCTACATAAAGTCACCATATAACGACGAACATTACATACATGCATTTCGGAGTAACGAAGACGCTCTTCATAAGTGAATAAAAATGGTAAAATATTCTTGTAAACTCATTATTCTACTTAAACTGTGAAATCCCTGCTGTTCATGTTATTTTCATGGAAAAATTCCATGACACATACCACACTTCAAAAACTTTATCATCACTACTAACCGTTGCCAGAAGGAAACTAAGTAATCCGTTTGAACGAAGCATTTCTACTGTCCAACCCCGAAAGGCGCGCCTAGTGCCGTTTAACGGTTTTATTTCAGAAAAAAGGAGAGAGCTTGATTAAGAAAATGCACCATGGTAGCATTTTTGCTTAGTCCGATATTATTTTATTTTTCTAGAACTGATAAGGAAGGGGAATAAATTAAAAAAGAAAAAAAAAAAAAACATCAACGCAAACCAAAGCCACAAATAAACGAACTTAACGAAAAACAAAACAAAACAAAATCTCCTCACATTCCTTATCTCTCTTATCAGTAGAGACCTGAGGCATGAGCAAATGCATCCTAGGTCGCCGGAAAAAATATCAAACAGTATTTCCAATAAATTGCTTCTTTTGTCTCGGAAAAAAAAAATCACATCAGCAAATAGCAAAAATAGGTGTTACAGCGAAAAATAGGAATAACTGGTTACTTCAAGGCAAATAGCCTTGAAGTAACCAGTAATACCTATTTTTTCGTAAATAATAATCATTGCCAGAGAAGATGTGATTAGCAGAATAGAAACTGATCTTTAGTGCTCTTTAGAAGAAATGCAAATCTATATTTGCCCTTAATTATTTTCTTCATCTACAGTAAAGCCCATTAATCCGGACCCTATTAAAACTGACTTAGCGTGATCCAAAAAGCTATTTAGATCTGTATAAATAAAGGGTGACTTTTCCGTCAATTAATTGTTCAAGAAATGACCACTAAAGTAAGACAACAAAAGATCAGTAGTTTCTTCCAACCAGTGAGCGTGTCAAATGAAGATGAGATTGAGCCATCAGGTTGAGAGTAGTTTTTCATCTGATGTTTATTGTAAGCCCCGGTCTACCCTACAGCTAAATTTTGAAACTTCCCAGAAAAAACATGTAAATAATATTATTTTCTCCGTAACGGAGCCAAAAAAAAAACCATCATATAAATAATGTTTCTGGATATCTTACTGCATTTTATAGTAGTAGAGTCCATGTTCTTCGCAAAACTCATGCAACGAAACGAGGATCTAACATAATTGAAGTTTTTCAGGTTGTTTTGTGCGGAAATTCATGCTTTTTATCAAAGCGGCCCTAATGTACTTTTACGTTTCATTCTCTCGAATCCAAAATATAATTTTCACTGCGCGTGCAGTAGTTTATTATGCACCTTGGCTCAATTTATAGGTTATCTTGCTCAGTCTTTACTTTCATTAATTCGGACAACGCGGATCCCCAATTAGATAGGATTAATTATGTTCTAAAGGCCTTCCCAAACTATATTATGTTTTCAAATAATTCGCCCAAACTGACAATTACGCTCTATTTTGTTAGAAATTTCTACGAAGGAATTTTAAAAGGTATCCATACATAATACAAATAATGAATTTACTCTTATATGATTCCAATTAATATGTAAAGCAAAAGTGAAACCATGAAAGTACCTAATGAACTACCGTAAAATGGGGTGTATAGGAACAGCGGGGTCAATCGGAACTAAACTTCCCAACCGTACAAAGAAATTCTTCATAAATATACTATTGGGTATTTTTCGCCATGAATTTTTTTTTAGAAAGGTAAGATCATAGGAAGTAGGAGAAAAATACTTTTGTCAATCTGGCAACGCTACTGGCTTCTAAAGAGGGCTGCACGTTAAATGCTAGAAAACATCACATTTTCATAGACTGCAAAACTTCATATGCAAGAACAAACCTTCTTATATTTAAAAACTGTGAGTGGTATGTTTCAATTATACATGTATCTGAACAACAGAATACCACATTAGAATTTACATTTTTTATAAATTGTGTCATAAAAGTGAAGAATTCTGAAAAATGCCATGGGAAAAAAATTTGCGGGGTGAATCGGAACACTTAGTTCTGTTGTTCCAATTCAAACTTATTTGAAGGAAATTGTTTGAAAAATCAAGATTCTAACCCCAATTCTTCTAATCAAGACAGGGACAAGGATTTATTACTGTTTATCCCTTCTCGTGAGCAACTAGATCTTAGAATGACAAAAGTTACAGATTTCAAAAGATTTTTTCTCCAGGAGACTTTTTTTTACTTAAAATAAAAGGGAGAAAGTCACATAGACTTTATGTAGTAAACGTCCAGCACACAGACAGTGATGAATAAGCGAAAAAATCTTTCAGGACAATCCCCGAAACCCAGAAATTTCAAAAAACTAAAGAAAAGGCAGAGTTCATCCCAGGAGATGTTATGAAAAAACTTAAGCCAAGTCACAATTGCTAGTTTTAAGGACAAGTACATATTTGTGGACGACATGAGTGACTTCCATTCATGTTAAATCTTTGCATTTCAATTCAAAAGCTTTTCTTAAAATTACTTTTCATTTTTCATAAGTTCAAAATTATTTTGAATTTTCACAAATTATAAACGTTTACTGGTACTGAAATTATATTTATTTGACAGTAATTATCTGTTATTATTCTCCCCCATCAATATTACTCGTGTTTGTGAGACCTATTACAGATTAAATTGAAAAGAATAAATTTTAACAAGTGTTCCGATTGACCCCTATCAGCGGGGTGATTCGGAACACCCATAATTTGCTATATATTTTAATAATAATTGCTCAAAATCTTTTGTCTTTGCTTGGAATATCAAAAGTAAAGCAAGACCGAAGTTTTTACCCAAAAAATCAAATTTAAAAAAATCTTTTAACTGCTTTTTTTTACAATCAAAGCTGAAAAGTGTTCCGATTAACCCCATTTTACGGTACTAAAATTTTAGATGAAGTTTCTCTCATTTCCTTTCCTTACGCTTTCGCCATTTTATCAACCAATTTGCTGTTTGCTTGACTATTAACGTGATTCTTCAGGTGTCGAAAAATTAAACGAATAAATGAATAAATAAACAAGCAAAAAATGGTAGTTGTGGGATTGCCAGACAGAAGCCATGCTTTTATTGAACAGCATAAGTTTGTATAGCTGAAATGAATAATGTTGATTGTTGAATCGATTAATTTAACTGTATGAATAGAAACTTAATTCGATTTGTTGTTTCAGTATACTTAAACAGCCAATAGAACTTAAATCTAACTAGTCTATTAAAATTTCGAGTACGTTTCAAATTAAATTTAAAAGTATCGCGAATATTTTACTTTAAAATATTAGTTACTGTACTTTTACTGTTTTTACTACGCCAGCAAGACCCTACTGCGTAAAAAAAGACAAGAATAATTTTAAATAAATTTTCAAACAAATGGAAATAAAAATTTAAATTCGTTTCAGCTTATCAGGAAGACTGCGGTTCAGAGATTAAATCAATACCAGGTCTGCTTTAAGCTCCTAAGGACATTTTCAAATCTTCATGTTAAAGACGAAAATGCCCCCAAAAGCTTTTCCGAGATTTAATGCCTATTACCACGGAGCAGACGAAATTGAATTCTGTTTAGAGACAAAAATAGGACACTTTGATGGCAACTACATATGTGAAGTTTTAATATATGCGTGGGCGGGTTTAAGTAGTATTCGAGCGGAAGCTCTGCGTGCCTAAATTCGGAAGCAAAGGTTGTGGTTGAATCCAATTTCATGAATTTTCCTCTCTCAAAAAAGAGCACGGGTTTTGTTTCAGCAAAAATAAACATACAACGGAATTAAAAAATGTCAAAGGTCATATTCGTCATTTTTTTAACGAGTCGGCGTGGATTTTTATGAAATGTAAATACAGTTTAATTTCATAATTTCGCTTTGTTTCGAGCAATAAATTTAACCCATTAATGCCTAGCGTCCCTTTTTAGGGACGGTCCAAAAAAGGGTCTGAATTTCCCCCAAATGAACATTTTAACCAAATAATAGTGTTCAATTAGTACCTTGGTATTGTTTCAATTCGTTATTAGCAGATTGCAGCGCACATCCATTGTAAAGTGTGTTCTGTAACAGTTTTAATATGATCTTTATCAAAAGTTACATCGTTCACAATCTCAAGAAAAAAGTTTTCAAAGTTATTCCCAGCTTCCCAGTTTATGTTAATTGCTGATTTTATTTCTTCTGATAAAATGTCTTTCTAAATATATTGTAGGCAGAAAAATTTTTTAGTAAAAAAAGTATGTACCCTCTGGGGTCTATCGTAACTTTTAAGGGACGATTTTTCTTTCGTTAATAAAAAAAATATATTTTACATAATATTTTTTTAAATTATTTTTCCTGTCCATTAAACAGTTTGTAACCAGTATACAAAATATCTTTGGAAAAAATAAAGTCAGGCATTAATGGGTTAATTTTTTTTTTGTCATTTTTGACACTACTAAAAAGAAAAAAAAGGTAGTTTTAAGTGAATTCGACATTACTTATTGCGGGGTGAGAAAAGCAGCAATTGTACTAAATTTATCTGAGTTTTGACTACACTCCCACACACTGCAAAAAATAAACCGTTGTTTTTACAGTATACACAGGTTCCAGTTTAAAACTGTAAAATCTACAGTAATAAACTGTAAAACTAGAAATTTTACAGTTTATTACTGTAAAACAGCGATTTTACAGCTTATTACCATAATTTTACAGTTTATTACCTCAAAATTATCTGTATCATAAAGTAAAAACAACAGTATAATACTGATAGCAGAGGTTCCAGTTCAAAACTGTAAAATGCACAGTAATAAACTGCAAAATTAGCAATTTTGCTATTTATTACTGCAAAGGAGTAATTTTAGTTTAGTAGTGCAAAATTAGCAATTTTTACAGTTTGTTACTATAAAATTAGCTGTATAGTACTGTAAAAACAACATCCATTTTTTACAGGGCAAGTTTCATTATCATAACAATATTTTACCTTTTTTTGGTATGTGAATAAAAATATTACCTCCAGAACAATGTTTTTACTTTTAAGGGGTCTGCCTGCCTTAAAATGACCCATCGTAAGAACCGGAAGTTGAACCGAAATACCCCAAAAATCCTAAATATCGGGAAAAATAAGAAAAGCTTTAAAAAAAGGAAACATATTGACAAGTATAATCAAAGAAAGTTTTATTTGCTAACTTTGAAATTATTTGCTTCAAAAATTTCGTAAAACTTGCATACTAGTATACGAGAAATCTTTAAATGTGTTTTCTGAGAAACTACTTTTTTCGAAATTTTCATTTACGTCAAATATCAATACTTGAAAAATCTTATTCCTATCAACCTGTTTTTTTCAGACAATGTTTATTGTATTCATAGATATGTTTTGAACTATCATCTAAGCTCTATGTCAGTATTTAAAAAAATTACAGACCTTTATCCGGGAAACATTGAAGTGTTTTCGGTGAAAAAACTGCGAATTTCAATAAAATTGGCGTATCTTTTTAAATGTTGGGACTGCTGTATAGCTTTTGGTTCAGAACACAGATGAGTAACGTAGTAACTTACATCACAAAGGAGTTTTCGATGTATGAGTTTAAATGATTATACAAAGTTTGGCGTGCACAGTAAAATAAGCATATTTTTTGCTCAAATTTCCCAAATTCCAAAAATTTTGCAGGATAACAATTATCTTTTCGTTCATTTTTCTATTTTTAATCACCTGTCAGCCGAAAAAAATATAAAGTTAGTCATTATTTGATTTTTCGAAAAAAGAAGTTCTCCGAGCGTACCCTTAAGTAGAGTTACTACTATATAAAATTATGCCACTGTAAGATAAAGTAGACAATAAGGTTCTTCTCCATCTTTTAACATCATACATGTCATTTTTATGCAAAATGTAACATTTGAATCATGTTTCCAAATATATAGGGACCATTCTAAGATAACAGGGGAACTTTGGTTTTAAAACTAAATACGGTGCACTATCGATTATCCGCGGAATCGGGAGGCGTGAGGATCGGGGGCAACGAAAAAAGTCTTAAAATAAGGGGTAAAAAAATAAAAATCGTCTTTTGCTTATAAAAATAATTCTATTGTAATGATGTGTGTATTGTAATGATAAACGTGATGTAAACAGTGAAGATAGATGCAATGTTAAAAATTATTTGCATTTTAAGTTCTGTAGCACATTAATTTGTAAAGCAATAGCCCATGTAAAGCATTTTACTCTTCTATTAGAAATAAATATGAAGCAAAAACAACAAATTTAGCTTAACTAAAAAATTATTGTGTTCCCGAGACCCTCGCGGATAATCCACACAACGCAGTTAATCCTCGAGATTATTTTCCAATGTGCTTCTACAAAGGCTTCAGCACTTCTTCCATTCACTAATTGGGTTACGATATGACTACTAAAGATAGTGCTATATCTCAGTGTCTCAGAGCATTATTACCTTATCCTAAGGCATGAGAGAAGGGAGACAAATAACGGTGAAAAGCGAAAGCGTTTTCTGAAGGAATACTCCATGACGCTCCTGTCAAAAAAAGCTCTTGCAGAGAAAAAAACGCTACAGCAAAATGAAAATCAGGAAAGAAAAAACAGTCCTCAAACGACAAAGAAATCTAAAAGATAGAAGTAAACAGAAAAATTATATTGTTTTCTGCTAAATAAATTATCTTTTTAAAAAAAAAAAACATTGAAATAAATGAAAATATTTGTGAGAAGTATTTGAGAAAAATTTGAACGGTAGGAATTAAATTCAAAATCGAGAGAAAAAAAAAGTCGCATTCATTACTATTCTCTCCTATTACGTATTGAAAAAAGCTGAAGTCAGGGTAAGATGATTATGGCAATCCTCCTTTATAATCGCTTAAAAAAAAAATTTTTTTGTTTGAAATTTGAATGTTTTTTGATTGGTTTTCTTAATTTGTGTTGATGAAAAATTTGATGGTTTTTTTGTTGATTTGTTGAAAATGATGTGTAAATGATTGATTTTGATTGATTTTATAATTTTCTGAATTGTTATATTTTGAATTTTTTTTGATTTTTTGAATGTTTTTGATGATGAATTTTTTTGACTTGTGATTTGATGTGTTGATTGTTTGTTATAAGATGAATGATTTTTTTTGTCGTTTGATTGCTTTGTTTTTTGACTTTTTTTTTTTGACTTTTGTTGATTGTTGATTGTTTTTTTTTTTGGATTTATTTTTATTTTTGATTGTTTTTGATTATGTGTATTTTTTTTTTTTTTGATTGTTTGATTTTTGTTTTTTTGTGTTGTTGTTGTTGTATTTTTGTTTTTGTTGATTTTTTGATTGATGTTTTTTTGTTTGTTTTTTTGATTTTTTTTGTTTTTGATTTTTTTGTTGTTTTTTTTGTTTTTTTGTTTTTTGATGTTTGTATTTTTTGATTTTTGTTGATATTTTTTGTTGATTGATGTTTTTTTTATTTTATGTTGTTTGATTTTTGAATTGTTGATTTTTTTTTGTTGTGTTTTTTTTTTGATTTTATTGTTTGTTGATTGATTTTGATTTTTGTTTTTGATTGTTTTTTTTTTACTTTGATGGTTTGAAGTTATTTTTTGATTTGTTTTTGTTTTTTTTTTGTCTATTTTTGATTTTTTTTTTTTTGATTGTTTGATTTATTGAATTTGATTTTTTTTTTTTATTGTTTTTTTTGTTTATTTTTTTTTTTTTGATTTTGATTTGTTTTTTTTGTTCTTTTTGTTTTTGATTTTGTTTTTTTTGTTTTTTTTGATTTTTTTTTTGTTTGTTTTTTTTGATTTTTTTTTTTTTTGTTTTTTGTTTTTGATTTTTGATGATTTTTGTTTTGTTTGATTTTTGTTTTTTTTTTTTTGATTTTTGATTTTTGTTTTGATTTTTTGGTTGTTGATTTTTTTTTTGATTTTGTGATTTTGATTTTTTTTTTTTGTTTTTGTTGATTTTTGATTTTGTTTTTGATTTTTTTGATTTGTTTTGATTTTTTGATTTTGTTGTTTTTTGATTGATTTTGTTTTTTTTGATGTTGTTGATGATTTTTATTTGTGAATTGTTTGATCTTTTTGTATTTTTTTGATTTTTTTTTTTGTTTGAATTGAATGATTTTTTGTTGAATGTTTTTGTTTGTGTTATTAAATTTGATTTGTTGATTTTTTTGTTTTTTTTGATTTGTTTGTGTGATGTTTTTTTTGTTTGATTTGTATTTTTTGATTTGTTTGTGATTGTTTTTTTTTTTGAATGTTTTTGTTTTTTTGGTTGTTTTTTTTTTTTTTTTTTGTGATTTTTGTTTTGTTTTTTGATTTTTGTTTTTGATTTTTTTGTTTTTTTTGTTTTGTTTTTGTATTTTGATGTGTTTGATTTTTTTTTATTTTTTTGTTTTTGATATGAATTGATTTTTGATTTATTTTTTGATTGGTTTTTGATTTTGTTTTTAATTTTTTTTTTGATATTTTTTCTGTGATATTTTCTTTGTTTTTTTTATTTTTGTTGATTGATGTTTTGATTTGATGTTTTTTTGATTTTTTTTTTGATGATTTGTTTGTTAAAAAATGATGATAAAAAACAATAAAAAATATAACTAAATAAAAATAAAAAAAAAATAATAAAAATAATAACAATAATAAAAAATTAAAAAAATACAAAAAAATAATAAAATTAAAAATAAAATAAAAAAAAATGTTTTATTTTTTTTTGATGTCAGATAATTTTTTGTTTTGTTTGTTGTTTTGTTTTTTTGTTTTTTGTTTGTTGATTATTTGTTTGTGGTGACATTTGTTATTTTTTGTATTTTGTATTTTCTTTTTTTGTTGTTTGGTTTATGATTGATTTTTTTTCTGCTTTTTTTGATTTTATTTTATTGGAACTTTTTTGTGTTTTTGATTTTTTTATGTTTTTTTTGGTGCTATTTTTTTTTGACTTTGGATTTTCTTTGTGATTGATTTTTTTGTGTTGATTTTGTTGGATAATTGATGTTTTTGTGATTGTTTTTTGCTTATGTTTGCTTTGTATTGAATTTTTTTTGAAAATACTTACGCCAATGTTCAAAGTAACATAACGGTAGAAAAATTTGTCGTCTATATGGTTTGCCGAAGTTTAATTTATTTCCTTTATTAGATTTCCTAAGCTATTGTAATTGCGTTCATTAAACTGGTTTAAGTTTATTTTGCCACTTTCAAATATTGAAAGTTATTTCAAGATTTTATAACTCAAACTTGTTTTCCTAGTAGTATTTTATGACTTTCTGTTCAACTATATGCATATTCTTATTAATATATGTTAGAGAATTTTTCAAATGCAAAAGCATGAATGAAAAAATTTCGTAATAATGAGCCATAAAATTGCACTAAAAAATAAATTTTTCCGTCGTAGCTGCTTCTTTAACGTGGATGTGTTTTTAGTTTAAGAAAAGAAAACTATGTCGGGTAAAGAGTAAAAAAATCTCATAATTAATTTTTAGAAATGTCCAAAAAGGTTGAGGGAATTCTGAAGATTAATAATTATTTTCACATTTAATATTTAGAAAATTAGGAATTAAGAGTGCGTGTTTCTGTGTGCGTGTGAGAGAAAGAAAGAGACAAGGGGGAAGCGGGGGGGGGGGCACAGGAGAAAGGAATGTACGCCTTTTCGGGGAATGAATCTCGATTCTGATGAATTTCAATAATGAACGAAAGACCACTTAATTATAAATTCCTTTCAAGCGAGTTTGGAAATTAAGCACAAAACCGTCTTGTTTATTTTGACCTCAAATGTCGAATTTAGGCGATCTGGCTCAAATATTATCAGAGATTTAGATCTATAACTAATTTTAAGAGAGTTCTGTGCGAATTAATACTTAGGTTTTGGACCTTATGATTAGCCAATGAATCTTGGAATTTCTCGAATGAGTAGAAATTTAATTATCGTAATAAATAGCCATTATATATATTTACTGGAAAAAGGATGAATTACTTTTTAGGAAACAATCAATATTTCTATTGTATCTAGATTACATTGTTGTTTTTTTTTATTTCGATCGTAAAGTAACATGTAAATAACAAAAATGCCACTTTGTCGTACCTATTTTTCGTATTTATTCGGATATTCTTGGTTATATCTATTGCTTCGAAAAAAAGTTTTTTTCAATACACCCTAATGTACATTAGGGTGGAGTGAAAACGCTCGAAAAAAAAAAGTCTATCGCAATTAATTAGCCTGTATGCGGAAAAGTTGCCCCCTATAGGTGTAACAATGTCTCTGAAGTTTTAGCTTCCTACGAAGTTATCTTCATCTGCCTATTTACCATAGAAATTTCTATAAAATCGTTATATTTAAGGAAGTTTAATGCCGCTCTTTGCATGTTTTCCTTCAGAAAAGAAATCAAGATCGCGTCAGGTAAAGATGACTGCATAACAAGTTCCATTACAACTCCTATAATTTGTCTTTAAATATTTAGGTTAGTTGTCTTCCAGAACTTCACAATATTGTCTTTTAGTTTCAAACTTAGGCAACAAAATTCTCGATGCTATCCTTGATCTAATAAATCCGTCCAGAGTGTCACTGCCACATACAGCTGCTGATGTATAAGTAACTATTTTCATACAGCTCTCTACTTCTTGTGAATGGCACGGATATTTTAAAATATTAATATCCTCAGGAATATCCAGAATCATCATCTAGTTCATCTCCTTAGAAGAAATAGACTTCGTAATCGGGTGCTTGGTAAGGTTAACTGAGTTCCAGTCAATTTAATCCATATTGCTATCGATGTTGAAATGTACAATGAATCTTTGAAGGCCCAAATTTCTCACGTGTATTCGATCATCAGACAGCATAGATAGTATAATTTTCTCCGGATTCCCAAAATAAACGTTTCATCGCAGTGTTTTATCTACTATATTCTTTAGCTCTTTAGGTAGAAATCAAGATTTTTTTATTATATTGTAAAAATGCTGACTTCCATACCGACATGATGATTTAGATTTAATATCAAACCACTTGCATGCCTATTCTAATAACATATTGCGTTAATATTCTCAAGTTCTCCGATGGGCCGCAAAATTCTATATGCTTTCGTTAGCCATCTTTCATGACTCATTTTTTCTGGAGCATTTGGTGACAAGTTGAACGGAATTTTCAGTTCACATTTCGTTGGGATACCACTGGTCCGTACTAAGTTCATTAAAGGCAATATCGGGCAAAGTTACTTCTATCCTTTCAAAAGTGAACTACAGGCATACCTTCACAAGATTCTAGTTTCCCCCCAATGTTTCCACAAAACCCTTTAGGGGCTGTAATTGTTCCATCAAAATGCTTTATTAGATGACGTATCGGTAATTCATTAGTATGTAATAAGCAAATAAAGCATTGTAAAGGTCGTCCAACAGAGAGCTCAATTTGTCTTATTAAACCATTTTTAGATCCTGTATTGACCACCGTTCGGTTACACAGTTGTACCTTAGAAATGTCAGAACTTTTCTCTAAAAAACTTAATATACTAATTTTTATGCCATTTAAACTACTAGATTTGGGAGTGACATGGTCAACATTTTTAGATCCAGGCTCTAAAACTAAAGCAATATGCTCTTCTGTGACTGTTCTTTTAGCTCTCCTTTTTCCTTCCTTAATTTGAATTAAAGTCTTGTCTTTTTGTCTGTAGAAGTACAATCCATATTCTTCTGATGAAGAAAGTTCTTCATTATTTCTTTTCAAATCAAGACAGTTTTTATTCCTTTCCTTTCTAATTTTACTACGATCGATTACTTTAGAAGAATCTTCTTTCGTAATTATTCCTATATCTTGCAAAGAAGCATTTATGAGGATTGAAGCTGACCTATCAACCACACCAGTTCTGTCACAGGCCTGTGCTACATTTGGAATTCTAGTTCTCATTTGCGAAGTTGAAGGAGAATCTTGACTTATAACTGTGCTTTTTATTTTAAGTTGTTCATAGGCAGAAATCATTTCTTCATTTTCGTGAGAAGAATTAGAAAAAATCAAAATATGTCCTGTGTTAGAAGTAGAAAGTCTACCTTTTGTTTCCACAATATCTTGCAGTTGAATATTTTTAGCTCTTTCAGCTGCTCTGTCATTCCGTTTTAATCACTTTTCAATCATTTCGCATCAACATTTCCAATTATCATTTTACCTAGTGTTCTTTGATCCGTTAAAAATGCCTTTTCATCTATAGGAACTTTCATTTTGCAAGAACAGAGAACAAAATCCTTGCATTTTCGTAATGAAATATCAAACAGATTTTGCTCAACTGATTCTCTAAAAGACACAACTTTTTTGAAAAAAAAAGTACATCTTTTTGTTTTAAATTCGTTTTAACATTACGATACTTAGTATAGTATTATCTTACCTTAGATTATATGTGTTGATCGATATAGAAGGAAGTGAACTTTTCCCCTCATAAGCATTTAAGATCATTCCGTACACGGGAACGCACATCTATATAAGCAGGTTCCTTTTGATTTTTTTATAAAAATTATAGGCGTATATATAAATTATGTCTTATAACACCCGAATGCGTATGTAGAATATTATGTTTGAAGATTTCAGGAGTTCCAAACGATGGACTTCAGTCTTGTGATCGAGTCTTGGGCATTTTGAAATGCCCTAAGTAAAGTGTGATAACTACATAGAAGTACTCACGTGGACGGGAAAAAAATGGCTTACACGTAAAATAAACTAAAAAGAACGTTCTAACAATAGGAGTTCAGCTAACTCGAAGGAAAAAACCGCAATTGATAGTAGCAAAATAAGTGAACGTAAACATTGGGCTGCCAGAAAGAGCACGTGCAGTGCACAAGTGCTATGTACAGTTGTACACTTAAAGATCATCCTACAATTGCCAAGGTCATTCACTTATTAACTGACTATTTATTTCAAATAATAAAGTTTAGTGCCGATCATTCGTAACTTCAAATGACAGATGTTATACTTTTATCATTTAGTTTTTGCCATATAGGTGAGAAATTAAGCAAAATACTTAAAATTCAAGGCCAGATAGGCAGATAAAGATATTATTTTATTTTGCTAAAATTTTGCACAATGAATAAGCTTCATAAGGGGCAACTTTTCCGCACCCAGGCTAAACTTATTTTGTACTTTTATTTTTTCACTCCACCCTAATGTATAGCCATGTCTTAATCTTTATAATGTTACTTCGTCGTATCGGTAGTATCAGGCAAAACGAGTCACGTTTCTCGGCTTTAGCTCTCTCATAAAGAAAAAAAATTTAGCTAAAATTGTCACTAATTTGTATTTTTTGGCACTTGTTTGGCGCATGAAACTGTTACATCAAACAGAAAAAGGTTTATGAAAAAGAGAAGATTTTATTATTTCACTCAAAACAAACCAAAATTAACAAGTTGAAATTTTTTCTATTGTCTTGGTCACATATTTCATTAAGAATTGGCAGGTTTTCGTGTATTGGATTTCGTGTTTTAAACTGTATTCCTTGTGTGAAAAAGCTTACTTCTGACTTCCAATTTCTGGATCAAATCAATCTAGTTAAGTGTAAAAATTCAACTATTTTTAATGCAGATGGATGGGGGGGGGGGAATTCTCGGCATTCTATTTATCCTTGAGCATAATATTGATGTTAAGATAAATCCCAGAGTAATACCCCCTACAGTTATTTAATTAATCTCTATTCCTTTAAACATAAATCTCCATTTTCACCTACGGTTTCTACGTACTACACTAAGCTGAAAAAAGACTATAAAAGAAATGCAGCTATTAAACATAATTTTTCAGGGATAAAATTTTCATGGATTTAAAAAAGAATGAAGTCCTTGGAGTGAAGGATATTTTTCATACAAACAAAAAACGAAATTAAGAACGCAACCAAATCCAAAGAGGAAAGGAGTTCAGTTGAATTCGGAGATTGAGACATGCTGAATAGGAAATTAAGAGAAACTTCACCATGTGATTCAATGAACAAGAGAGTGGGAGTTCATTGAACGTGCATAAAATCACTATCTTTGAAGTATAATTAAGAGCTTCCCAATCTCATCCTTTTCGTCGTGAAGTGTTCTTCATTACGTTGATGCAAAATCTTTTCTCTTTTTGTCATTTCAGCGAATGTAAAGATAAGCAGTCGCATTGACTAAAATAGATTTTCGGGAATGAAGGAAACGTATTATGGAAAGGAATAACACTGCAGTCTTTTCGAATTTACCTTTTGAATCAATCTTGGTTTGGAGTGAAAGCGCGTTCCAAAAAGCACGTTCTCTCTGCGATTTAAATGAATGATTTAATGGTATAATCTTAAGTGCATTGGGTAAGAGAGGCCTAATAAAATCTGATGTATAACTAAAGAAAAATGCGTGACAGTGCCACTTTCAGTATAAGCACATCTATGCAGGGTGTCTCAGTGAAACGTTTTAGAACTTCTAAGAGGGGTAGGGTGCATCCTCATGGCTAGAAGTCATATACCAATGAGGGGTCGGAAATGCTTCACCGAGGTGGTGAAATTTAAATATGCCGGGAGTATTCCGGATTGTTCGGACAAAACAAAGATTAAATGAATATTATATACTATGAATATTAATGAGTGTTCTCTATTTATTTATCCTCATGTTAAGTGATCTCTCAGTTGCACTCAAATTTCTCCGTTTCGCATTTCCGGTGTTTCAAACGTAAAGTAACTAGAAAATGAAAAGTCTTCCGAAGAATTTCTGTCATACTTTATTTTAATTAAAGGAAAGGTACATTAAGGTGAACTAATTATAATTCTGCTTAGTGAAAATTCTCTCTTTTTTTACATTAATTGAATGCTATTTTTATGCATTAATTTTAAATTATATTTTTAATATTTCGATTTTACTTTCCTATGCAAAAAAGAAAAAAAAACCTAAAAAAAATCAGAAAGACAATGTTTCTTAATAACTCTTGTCGAATCAATTCAGGGGGGGGGTCAGTTGCCCCCCCCCTGACTTTGGGAAATCAATGTATTGGCACATACGTGGGCGTGGTTTTTTCCACTTTTTGGTATATTTTATATTGTGTATGCACCCTTTACCCCTCTCCCTGGAAAATTTCGAAATGAAGTCCCTGGCTATGAGCTCATTTTTTGGATGAAGAGTGTTTCTTATAGTCCCAAAAACACGTGTCAGCAAATTTTCAGCAAATATGTGCTTCTATAGCTTTCGTCGATTTAATTTTTCTTTAAGCACAAAAGTATTTTTCTATTTCTTAATTCTATTATATTCGTCTTTTTATCCAATCTATCTTTATTGCTACTCTTTCTAAAAACAGATTGGATTAATGACTAGGTATTAAACATCACACGTCATTGTATCTTTAATAACTAGAAAGAAAGTTATATTTCGTATTTACTTACAAATTGCAAATCCTTGTACGTACTCATTTTTAGGGTTGACACTTAAGTGGATTGGCTTTCTTATAACAATGTAAAAGTAAAACTTCAGTTAATGAAGTTAATAAGTAGAATAAGTTCCGTAATTAAATTTGGAGTGACAAGCTACAGACAAATTTCTTTGTCATTAGGCTCTTCCTTAGCGTGAAATGTTTTTATTTAATCACGAGGCAATATGATTCGAAAAGCAAATAGACGGAAGGTCAAAGTGGTTAGAGTGTTTTCCTCAAGTTTCTGAAGATGGTTGAAGGGCAAACAGAAGAAAATATTTTTACCGTACTTTTCATAGGAGCTGCTTAAAAATGTATTGATATAAACTGAAGTATATTATCCTCGAAGTTTAACGAATTGCAGTGAACTCCCGTTACAACGAATACCGATATAACAAAGTATTCTTTCAACGAAATACATTTTTGGTCCCGATTTAATTTCCATTACATTACTTGTATTCATTACAACAAATGTCCAGTTACAGCGAACAAAACTGAATGCCCCTTGAAGCACGTTTTAACGAGATTTCATTGTACAGTAAACCCTCATTATTCCGGACACTAATAAACCGGTCTTCATTCAATCCGAACAGACACTTAGATGCACATACTGTACAAATAAATTCGAGTTGTCCTAATAATGTATTTTTGCAGTTTTCTCATATGCAAGTTTGGCTTAGAAAAAACAAATGCTTTGGATAACATGGTTTCATCAGTTATAAACTGTTACAAGCTAGGCGCGGGTTTAGGGGGGGGGGGGTCATGACCCCTCTCTTAATAGATCAAATGTAGCTTAAAACTGCATTTTTGAGACATATTTCGAAAAAGTAGCCAAACACCCTCCGTTTTTTACACAAAAATTGTAATTAGACCCCTCCCTTGATTAAAATGACCTCCTCCTGAACTAGAAGCTGGATCTGCCCTTGTTACAAACTGTTTTTAAAGCGCATATATAGCGCGCATAGTTATTCCCATTCTCTCAATACAAACTAATAAACTTACAACAATTCTTATTTGCTTGGAAGTGAAGTGGTGATGCTTCAAAGTCACACTTTCAAAATTTCGCAGAAAAAAAGTACAAATTCAAGCACTATTCATAAATGAGCGACCTGGACTGAGCATTAGCGATTACACATGTTGTAGACAAATAAGTGTGCTACTTAAGACGCACTGCACT
Source organism: Uloborus plumipes (assembly GCA_038373865.1). NCBI lineage: Eukaryota > Metazoa > Arthropoda > Arachnida > Araneae > Uloboridae > Uloborus > Uloborus plumipes. Next base: position 10,367 of record JAXGGA010006890.1, on the reverse strand, counting down.
TACTTAAGACTTAAGACTGCACCTGCAGTGTAAATAGTTTGTGCCACGTATCTTGCAAAATAAGCTGGGGGTCTGACTTAAGTAGACTTACTCCACTCATTCGTGGTACGAGAAAAGTAAGATGTAATATTGTTGCTTCCTGACTTCTTACTGTATCTTACTGTTGCTCTGATGCAACAATACTGTCCGTCCATGAAAACCGCGCGCCTATCACCCACGAACCATTCCACTTGAAAAAAGGGTGATGGGTTGTGAGTTTCCGAAGTTTTCAATTTAAAACTTGCATTTGCTATCCTTTTGACATATTCAACTAATCTATGTATTTGAAATTAGCACCGTTCTACGTTGTTTGATACAACTCAAAATGCTTCTTATTATTCTTCCCCTTATTGTTATTTTACCTATCACCTCTGTTTTGGTAAGATCAGAGAAGACCTGACGCATGCGTAAATACGCGGAAGGTTTTCTTTCAGAAAATCAGACAGTATGTCAGTTTATATCCATATAAGGAGTTATAAACAAACCTTCACTCACCAGAAAGTATAGTCTGGCCACCAGTGGAGGGCAAATTTTAATTGTATGGACAGTTAAAGATTAACAATTGATTCATTGGCAAACGTTACCACAACAACTAACAGTTGATCAATTGTAATTGCGGAAAATTACAATTAACAGTTTATTAATTGTTAACTGTAGTAGTAACAGTTAGCAATTTTCAATTGTTTTATGAATTTAATTAAAATTAATTCCTTAAAAAATTGCTGGCTTTGTAATTTATGCGTAATAAATTATTTGCTGCAGCATATGACTTTTCTCAAACAATCTTATGGCCCCAGCAAAATTTCCCCAGAAATGTATGTTTCAATTAAGAACTCAAATATGTGTTTTTCCCCCATACTAATAAAAGTCCAAAGAACATCTGAAAGAACTCACAGAAATGTATCTTAATTACGCGATTTTTGAAAAATTTTAAATAGAGCGTTCTCTGAAGCCTCACGTCCCATGTCATGTCCTTCTTTTTCACCTCCCCTGTTACGGGTTAAACGAAAATAATGAATTACGCAAACTAAAAAAACTTAATTAAAAAACAAACATTTACTTGTGAAAAAAGCTTGTCAAGACGAGACTAGTTCACACGGTCAGCGAGAAATCAGCACTGAACGAAAATGCGAAACCGAATAATACTTTGGTCTCTACCCTGCGCGCTGCGCTGTACCTATTGATACATAAGGTTAATTGTTAGTTTTAATTGTTTCACAAAACAATTTAAAAAATTAATTGCAATTATTTTAATTGTGAGAAACTATTAACGCACAATAATTCAATTAAATTAATTGCAAAGTGCAATAAATAGTTTAATTGTGATTAATTTAATTGCAATTACTTTTTTATTCAGTTAACAAGGTAATTGAAAACATAATTGATAAATGCCCAACACTGCTGGCCTCTCTAGTGTCTGGAGTGGAGTTAAAATGGTCCGAAACAGCTGTCGACAACCTAAATTGACTGAATATCTACTTTCCAAGTTAATTGAAAACCAGGATCGACAAAAGGTGGACTGTGGGGAGTAATGCATTTGGCTACCAACTTAAACCGCAACCTACGAGGGTTATTGGCTACGCGTTCGTTGCACCTCGTAGGCTATGCTTAAACGGATATGTTGGTGTGCGGTTAACTTACTCATAACTACGCAACTATATTGAATTTGCTCTGTGGGTTAGTTTTAACAAAAGAAGTCTTTGATGCGAATTTAAGTATTTGCTTAAAATTGCTGAAATAATGATATGTTCACTCACATCTGAATCAGACGCAAGTTTATTGTTTGTTTTAAAATTAATAAAATTGTAACTATAAAAAATCTGGTAATTTTAAAAATCAGTTTCGATTTAGACGTTAAATCTAACTGTTATAGAAATTAATGTTTATTAATTATACTTGGATAGAAAGTAAGGTCCAAAAACAGCTCAAGATCGAGTGGTTGCCGACTGCTGGTTTAAAACTTTTCAGAACTGCAAAAGGTGCAGGCGTAGAAAGGTTTCAACGTCGTGAAAAACTTTTTGCGATAAGAATCAAAATATTTAAAAAATTTAAATGTGAAGTAGTTTGATTTCTTCCACTCTGGGACACCTTGCAGGAGATCTTGTACACTCCTGATGCAGCGTAATTTGCGGCGGCAATTAAAAAAACTTTTGATGGAATCTAGAGACTTATTTTATTTTTCTTTTGTCTATCCATGGACACGAGAACAACAACAACAACAACATTTGATTTATTAAAAAATGAATTGTCTTTATCAGTGAAAAACTTCATAAAAAACCAACAATGTGCGGTAAAAAATAACGTCATGCGTTTATAAACATAAAGGTAGACGGGAGAAGAAGACATCTTTATACTCAAATTAAGTTTCAAATGAAAGAAAATGTAGACTTTTTACTTTCAAAGATTCATATTTCCTCAATTTTTAAGAAATCTTCCATTAAACTTTAGCAATAGTTTCGTAGCCGTTGACTCCTCTCTCATGTTTCCTATGGAAACGGCCGGTTTAAAATATCACAACCTTCAAAATAGTCAAGATCGTAAAGATTAATCAATGTTGAGCACGCAAAGCTCTTTTTTGCAGAGCCACGTTCCCAAATTATCTACAGGATTACCGAGTCTATGCTTAAATCTCCTGCTGATCTTGTTTTTACGAAGAAATGTTGTCAAGTCCTACTTTTCGCGCCCGGAAATCTCACAAGAAGTAAAAGGTCGTCGACCGCTTTGCCAAATGTAGGCAGTGAAATACTGTATTAATCTTTGCTGATACAGTAAACGAAAAAAAAAAACATATATATATATATATATATATATATATATATATATATATATATATATATATATATATATATATATATATATATATATATATATATATATATATAAACAGATAGAAAGACACCAAAGAGTTTTTAGATGCCCAATCAACCTGGATTTTGCGAGTATACGTACATATATATATATGTGCGTGTGTGTGTGTGTGTGTGTGTGTGCATGAAAATGATTTTAAAAAATATGTCCTACTTCTGTGGTTTCTGTTCTTTTTTCTTTGTAGATTAATTTTCTACATGTCAATTTAACTGAAATAAATGAACAAAAAAAAGTTGTTTAGTAGCCAGAATAATGAAATCAAAACATAAGTAAAAACGTATTCTCTGTAGGACTTTATTTCCTATGAACTAATTCAAACAAAATTGCTTAAAAATTTGTGAACCATAATGGGGAAGATGCAGACTCAAATTACCAGTCCCAGAGACGGATCTATATCTATATATATATAAAAGCATTAAACGGTAAATAAAATACGATTGCATCTTTAATGTTGCTATCTTAGATTTGTCTTTCTTTACACTTTAACAGCTAAGAAGTTAATTAAATGGAATGTTCTATTTCTGATGAATTGTAGTTCAAGTTTTCAAAATGATTAACACTTGAAAAGTATAAATTAAAAAAACTAACATAAAAGAATATTTCTTTTAAGGAAGTGATATTAAATGCTTCTGAAGTCATGAGGCTAGAGTACTTACTAGCATTTGATCTTTGTTTTAGATTCAAATATATTGTACTTCAGTACAACATTTTTAGGGGAAATTATTAAAAATTTAAAACGAGCGGATTTTATGTCAGATTAGCAAAAGTTTAACATTAAGTTAACTATTTCATTTGGCAATGAAATCGAGCATATATATACACTGAAGTGACAAAAGTCATGGGATAGCAATATGCAAATTTTCAGATGGCAGTAGCATCGCATAGAACAAGTATAAATGCGCAGTGCTTTTACAGAGCTTTCATTTCTGTTCAAGTTATTCATGTGAAGAGGTTTTAACGTGATGATGACCGCACGACGTGAATTAACAGACTTTGAACGCGGAATGTTAGTTGGAGCTAGACGCATGGGTCATGCCATTTCGGAAATCGTTAGAGAATTCAACATTCCCAGATCCACTGTGTCAAGAGTGTGCCGAGAGTATGAAATTTCAGGCATAACATCCCACCATGGACAGCGCAGTGGTCGACCGCCTGCACTTAAAGATCGAGACCGGCGACGTCTGCAAAGAGTCGTAAATTCTAACAGACAAGCAACACTGCGTCAAATCACCGTAGAAATCAATGTGGGACGTACAATGGACGTGTCTGCTAGAACTGTGCGGAGAAATTTGGATTTCTTGGGCTATTCCAGCAGAAGACCGACTCGAGTGCCTTTACTGACAGAACGACATCGCTTGCAGCGACTCTCGTGGGCACGTGAGCATATCGGTTGGTCCCTAGATGAATGGAAAACCGTGGCCTGGTCCGATGAGTCACGATTTCAGCTGGTAAGAGCCGATGGTAGGGTTCGAGTGTGGCGCAGACCCCACGAAGCCATGGACCCAAACTGTCAGCAAGGCACTGTTCAAGCTGGTGGTGGCTCCGTAATGGTGTGGGCTGTTTTTTCATGGCATGGACTTGGTCCTCTAGTGCGACTGGACCGAACATTGACTGGAAATGCTTATGTGCAGCTACTTGGAGATCACTTGCAGCCATTCATGGACTTCATGTACCCAAACAACGATGGGATTTTTATGGATGACAATGCGCCATGTCACCGGGCCACAACTGTTCGCAATTGGTTTGAAGAAAATTCTGGACAATTCCAACGAATGATTTGGCCACCTAGATCGCCCGACATGAATCCCATTGAGCATTTATGGGACACCATCGAGAGGTCTGTTCGTGCCCAAAATCCTGCCCCATCAACGCTTTCACAATTATGGACGTCTATCGAGACAGCATGGCTCAATATTCCTGCAGAAGACTTCCAACGACTTGTTGAGTCCATGCCACGTCGAGTTGTTGCACTTCGCCGGGCAAAAGGAGGGCCGACACGATATTAAGAGGTATCCCATGACTTTTGTCACTTCAGTGTATATATATATATATATATATATATATATATATATATATATATATATATATATATATATATATATATATATATATATATATATATATATATATATATATTTGATAGAAATATCTTAATAATAGGAATTTCTTTAAAGGAGATGGTAATCTAGAAACACAAATATTTTAATTCGGAGAAAAAAAAATCACTGAATAGGATCACGAAAATAAAGAAAACTCAATACTGACTTTCCATTAAGCCATTCTTAATAACGTGCTAAAATTAGTATTTCTGATCTTAAGCAAACACTAAATTTTTTCTTTGAACAAAATTGGATCATTTTTGAAAATAGTCTTTTCAAATAGAAGGAAGAAAAAAAAATCGTTAATGAAAATCTCAAGAAAATCATAAAGGCATAAAAGATTCTAATGATCTCATGTAGGGGAGAGCGGGGCTAAAAGTTCCGTTTTTTGATCCAGCTCAAAATTCGTTTTGAAAACTTTGTTCTAGAATTAATATTCCGAGGTTAAAACTTAGTATTATATGTCCCTTTGATATACAGACTGTTTTTTGAGTTGTATTTTGTAAGGTTTTTTAATAATTAATTTTATAGCAAGTAAAGCCGAAAAGGAACAACTAACCCCGTCTTGGGGCAAGTTGTTCCGTGGTTGGGGCAAATTGTTCCGATATTAACAAGATGATGAATAACGATGCTGATTTCGAATTTAACCACGTTGCGAGATGAATAACTCCTTAAAAACATAATTTGTATTCAAAAAACAATGGTTGATATTAGTATGACTTTATGTACGGCTGTATGACTGTATGTACGTTTATATGCATGTGCGTATGTAGGTATGTCGCGTAACTCAAAAACTGTATACCGTAGAAGATTCTAGTCTGATACTATGTTGGCTTTGACGGAGGTCTAGTTGTGTACCTCCCCTTGTGGTTGCATTCGAATGTTCCCGGGGGGGTTACCTTCTTTGGGGTAAATCAGTGTTAATCTTAATGTAGACAAAAGTGATGTGCATTGGCGCAATCACTTGACGATATATCGCCAAGCTTTTGGTCGCCAAGTGTTTGACGCCAACTTGGTGACAGCTCGCCAAGTTGGCGACAAATTTGCCGAAGAAAATGATTTCTTGAATTTCGGTTCAATTTTTGCGCTATTGGCGATATTTTGCGAAAAATCCACTGAATGCTGTTAAAATCGGCCATATTTAGAAAATTAGTTTACGCTCAAGAAAAAAAATGGCAACCCATTTTTATTCAACTTTTTTTTTACCATTCATTTTTTTCACGCTAATTAGAACAGACGATTTCTGTAAATCCAATTTGAAATTAATTTTTACTAACTTAAAAACGCCTGTATCTTTTTGCCGGGTGAAGCGGTTAGTAATTTCCAAAGCTGCGCGAGAAAATTTCCTTTAGGACGTATTTTCTTCAAACTTTCTGATGAGACCTTTGCTTTGAGGCTTTTCCTGTTACGACGGGATTTAAAACTTTTTTTGGCGATTAATTTCTTTTTTGCACTAGATGCCGACAAAATATCGACTTTAATAATGCAATCGGGACTTATAGACACGCGTTGCTTGACAAAAGTTTTATTCTCAAGGTAGACCGTGCAAAGCCGGGCAACGCATCTAGTAAATAGTAAATTATAGCACATTAATATGGTAAAATACAGTTAATACAGTGCAACAAATGAAAATTACATACAATAACTAACAGCTTCAACAGCTAATAAGCTAAGATAATTGGTTCAGTCTTCAGTTATAACAGGGAGCTATCTAGAACTTCTAATACGATTCTCCGAAATTATGACTTTTATATCAAAGTATGAAACATATTTCGATAGCTTACATGGTTCGCTTTTCGAAAATTTTATATCTAATATATATCTATCGGATAGACTGAATATTTCTGGATTTATGTTTGATGAAATCTCACTTTCGGTCTTCACAGTAGCATATAATATTTATTTATATGTGTATTAAGTCACTGCATCACTGGTTCAGATGAATAGGGCAAGACGTTTCTTCGGGATAGTTGCTAATTTTTCTGGGGCAAGTTATTCCGCGGAACAACTTGCCCCCAAAAAAGGGAACAACTAGCCCCAAAAGCACATGTCTTTAAAACATTAAATTATAGGTTAGATAACGAAACATAAATAGTTTCAGCGTAGGATAAGAGGGTGCACAATCTATCTTCATGTAAAAAAACCAAAAAGCTAAACATTAACTATTCAATTTAGGGCGAAAGACCAAAAACACCAAAAACAAAAATATTTACTTTCGTAAATCAGTAATGCACGTGCTCTGCTTTTGATACACCGGACGCCACTGGGCTGGCTAAAATGGCCGCCATTTGTGCGCTATAACATTCTATTTCACGACGTATTTACAAAATACATGTATCTTTTTTCTTAGCTGAGCTATTTCAAAGGGAACAACTTACCCGCGGAACTTTTAGCCCCGCTCTCCCCTAATGTTTAAATTTAAGCATAATATTCTTAATGAAAAGAAGCGCAGTGTAGATTATTACCAGAAAAAAATACTTTCATTTTCTCCAGAATTTCAAATAATACTTTTTGTTCTGCAATTTAAAGTAATTAATTTTTTCCAAGGCCTCTAAGATATACAAAAAAAAAAAAAAAAGTTAGGATTCGTAACAGTATTCGTTTCTGAGTTTTGACGGATTCACACCTTTTTTCAGGCACTGGATACATTTTGACCATTTTCGGAAAATGTCTGTCAGTGTGTGTTTCTCTACTAAGCGGGTGACGACTTTTTGTGAGTACTGTAGCTCAAAAAGGAATTCAAGGGATCGATCGCAATTGAGTGCACAAGGGGGGCACGTTAGGAACTGTTGCTGATTGGGTTTTGGTTCCAATTTCTTCAATGGCTGCTGCGATTTAAATTATTTTCTCGGTAACCGTTATTTTTCGAAACGTATTGTACGAGTTCACGATATAATTAGAGCTGAATCCTGATTGGAACTTGCGATGATTAGGTTCTTGTGCTATCGCTATATAAGGAGGTGACTAAACGGAATGCTTTTGTCGATATCTGGCTCTTATAACTCAAAAAATAACCCACAGAATTCAAACGAAAATTGGGATACATTTGAGGAAAACTGGTACTGACAGCTTTTACCGTCAATTGTTTAAAGAAGTTTGGCAAAGAAAAAAAAGAAAAAAATCTCATTGAACGTGACTGCTATATACACACATTTCAAAAAGTATACTTCAAAAGAGTACCTGAAAGACTGAAACAAAAAATGTGTACAGATAAACTCCATAGCAGATGTCAGCAGCTGAGCTAGTTTCTCCAATTTTCTCGGTCAACGGTCTTACTGAATCTCAAAAAGTATTGCAGTTATCCAAACAAAAATTGGTTTACAGATGTAGCCCGGTTGGCTTGACCAATTGAAAACTGGTACTTATTAGGTTAAAGAGCTTATCGCTTCATATGAGGGGGCATGCAATTGAACATTATTGTTGAGTAAAGCCCCACCTATTTATGTGAAAAAGTATTGTTTTAATTCTTTTTGCTTTCACCTGAGTGGCTACAGTATCTATGTTTTAATTTTTGAGCTGAGATGGAATAAGATTAATTCAGATGAGCAAAATTAAGTAGAATAAAGTTTATAAATGGACAAAATGGTGAACATTTATTGTCGTATCTGTCAATTATCTTCTTAAAGCGGGCTCATCAAAGGTGTTTTATGATTATTATTATTATTTTTTCCAAATCAAAATCTTGCTCATTTTTAATGGTCCAGAAACAAAGATGCCGATTGTATTTACTCACACATGTGTTGTAGCGATTTGACTAAGCGGACATTCATTAGAGTGTTTCTTATTGGTTATATAGCTCTCGTGATTTAAAAAAAAAAAAAAAAAAACAATTTCACAGCAAAAAGTGTGTTTAGAAAAGGTTACAGCTACGGGGTCATTGGAAAAACATGGCAAAAGTCGTTGAAAATTTTCAGATTTTTTTTACAGTACAGCTCTTGAAGCTACAATACTAAAGAAAATATACAAAATGATTTCAAGGAGTGTCAAGTATAATAGTGCAAACTGGACAGCTCTATAATTTGTTAAGCTGGCCACCTCGTCTAGTGGTCAGCGACGTCTGACCGTGATGTGGTGGCCCCGGGTTCGAGTCCCGGCTGGGGCATGGGCGTACTTTCTCTCTCTTATGTCATTGTCCTTTCTGTGTGTGTGAAAGTGAGTTATGAATGAATGGCCTACCCTATGAACGGGTCCTTATGGCATGTGTGTTGAGCATAAAATCGGTCTTCCACCTAAAATGGTGCTCTTAAAAACGGAAGCCGTATCATTACCCCATCCTTCATGGACCTGGTCTAGCTCTGCTGACCAACGGGGGCATGTAACAACAACATAATTTGTTAAAATTGTTTCTCTTTTGATAGAAATTGATAGGTTTATCTTTCAATGCAAGTTCAAAATTCAAACTAAAAATAGGCTGTTGTGTAGAAATTCAGCTTATATGATCAATTTACGCTAGATTCCGATAAAAACATCATTTTGTTTAACATATATCACAAATACTTGAAATTTTACATGAGTTAAAAATTAAAAGAGGAGAACGTAGCAAAGTTAAAAAGTTAAAGTTAAGTTAGTTAAAGTTAAAAATTATTAGAGGCATGCAAGAAAGATTCATGCACACTTTTGTGTCATTTCAATTCGTGTGCTAAAACTTTACCAAGTAATATAACTTTCACTCCAAATTAAAAAAAAATCATTTATAATCTTTTCGTACAACAGAACCTTCTTTATATTAAAAACAATCCGGGCGAATAAGTAGAAATTTAAATTAAGAAATACATATATTTTATCAAACTAATGTGCTGCAATTTTTTCTCTTTCATTTTTAGATCCAAAATCAGTTGGGTTTAAAAGGTTCTAGATGTTTACTATGACAACGTTACTCATGTCAAACGCCTTATTGACATTATAAGTTAAATGTATTAGCAGATTAGTTTTAAATCAAAACTATTAGATGCATACAAAATCGAAAAAGATTCATACCAAAATTTAATTATTAGGTAATTTCAATTCGTGTGCTAAAATTTTACTAGGTTATATAACTTTCTCTTCAACTAAAAACTTTTTTTTCTCACAGTGGAACCTCTTTTATGTTAAAAACAATCAGTGCAAATGAGCAAAAATTCAAATAAAGAAATATATATAGCAGGCAATTTTGTCATTTAGTGATTTAATTGAAAACTGAAAGAGAGATAACGCTTTCATCAAACTAATGTTCTGTAAATTTTTTTTCTTCTTTTTTAGATTCAAACACAGCTGTAACGAAAGGCATGAGGTTTTCAACATTTCTGTGAAGAATATAAAGCGACTCGTTGCCCGAATTAAACGCCAAATTTTGGTTTGAAAAACCGGGAAAAAATTTTCCAC
>JAXGGA010006889.1:0-66495 GCA_038373865.1 Uloborus plumipes | reverse complement strand
ACAATAACTTTTCACTCTTCATTTAGTTTTAGTCAATATTTTCTTGACTTTTGAAGTGGCATTTAAGATTAGAATCTCACAATTATAAAAGATATAAAATGCGGCATTCAACAACTGGGTAAAACATATTTAAAATAGAGAATAGACGTCATAACACAAAAACGAGCGAACGTGCTAACATTCTACAGCATTCTATTTTCCCCCGTATTTTAGATTTCGTCTAAAAATTACTAACTGTGTCACATATGCTTTATTGGAGTAAGACTAGCCTGAGGAAGAAAATTTGAAACCTTTAGGACCAAATTTCTTTAAAATTATTGCTCTGATACAAATGCTAGGAAAAAAAAGTTTTTTAATTTGAGTGTAGGATCTTTCATTTTATTACAAATGTAGGTTTTACAGTAAGTTCATAATAATATGCATGTTTTTAGAATAATTTTTTGACAAAATGTTAAAAAACATATCCTGTAAATTCCAGTGAAATTAAGGTCTAAATTCGAAGTAGTTTGTTTATTTTCTACAAAAATACCATACCTAATGTTAATGATTCCATATTTTTGCATTTGATGTCATTATTCCAAGAATTTACCTTATTACCAGGGTTGCCAGACGTCCCGGATTTCAAGGGACAGTCCCGTTTTTCGAAAAATTGTCCCGGGGAACATTGATACAGGACGTCTAAAGTCCCGTATTCTTCGCTGGGAGCAACATTTTACAAAACGAAACATTACTTTCAGAAAAAATAAACTCAAACAAAACTTGTAAAATAGATTGATAAGAGAATTGATTTAATCATAATATTTTTCTGTTCTAATGTTAGTGTTCTGTTCTGAAAGAGCAGGAATCATTGTGACTGTCAATTCATTGTAAAAGTGAGTAGCTCCTTGAAAATTATTTTACTATGCCTACGCCTTTCTCAAATTTTTCCTAATAAAAGAAATGTTAGTGTTCTGCTACCATTAGTCACTGTTATTTTTTTTTTTAAATTTGCTTGGATTTTCTTTTATACTAAAAGATGTAACTAAATGTTATTCTATTTAGCAAACAAATACGCATTTTGAAAATATGAAGATACATAATATTTACAATGAACGGCTGTAATATAAATTGAATGAGCTTTACAGCAAATTAAAGACACAGTAAAACTCTGGAAGAATAATTACTGCAGTAAAATTAAGTAGTAAATATGATTTTAAAAAAAAGTGAGAGAGAGAATTTTCCGACATAATATTAGAATAATTATTATGAATATTGGAAAAACTGTAGTTTTTTTTGCTCCTAAAAATATTAAATTATTTTAGTTTTTTAGACGAACTTCTTATAGTTAGCTCAAGTAGTAAAGTTTAATTCCATGCCTACTTAATTGTAATCAAAATTTTCGTTGGTGACTCATTAGTTAAAATTATTTTGCACATATTCAAATTTCCCCACTGGTAAGTCTAGCTTTTTGAAAAAGTATACATACTAAGCATTAGTCATCAATAGAAGCGACTATTATGTCTTTCACGCCAAGACAGGCCTGTCAATTGGGAAACCATGACAGGAGGAGGGGGGTCAATTGCCCCTTCTCCCTCCCTGGTTTTTGGAAATTAGCGTATTTTCATATAAGTGGGAGTGTCTTCTGCTGTTTTTTTGAAAAAATTTGCATTGAATTTTTACTTTTTACACCCCTGGCAAAATTAGAAATGATGGGGCAGCGTCAGGAAAAAGGGGATCAATAACAGGGAAATACGAACTTTCACAATAGTTAATGTTAAGAAAAACAACTAATACAATTTTTAAAAATCTGTTTTTTTAATAAGATCATTGTGTATTTTTTTTTCTTCATATGTATTTGTGAGAAAGGTTTGATATTAAAGTCAAGGATGTAAAAATTCAACTCTCTACCCCCCTCCCCCCATTAGGCTGTCCCGTATTTACAGTTCTTAAATCTGGCAACCCTGCTTATTACCCGTGTTAGTCAGTATGCTGCAAAATTCAGGGGATACCAGGTTTTCAATAACCCTGGTCTGGTCTTTTCCGGCATGCGGGAAAAGGGAGCTTTTAAAATTTTTAATTTAACATTGTTAAACACAGGTTTGACATTATAATAAGAGTTCTACAAACAGTTTAATTATATAATAAAACTTAACAATATTTTTTGTCAAAACATCAATGAACAATACTAGGTATTTCTATAAATCTGTTAAGAAAATGTAATGAACTGTAAATAATTTTCCAAACAATAGAATTAAAATGAAACACACATTTCTCGCCCTAACATTAAAATATTTTACTAATTCATTCAGAATTTAATATTGAAAATTAATGCATACAAATAAATTTATCCCTCAAAAAAGAATAATTTATAAAGCAAATTATAAAAAACGATTCACAATTACTGTGAATACTTCTGAATCAATCAACGATAGACATCATTAATAACGAATAAATGGGAAAGCTACTTATAGTATTTTTAGTGGCATTTCTATTTCTGAAATTTTCTATAATGCTACTACTCAGAGGCAGCCTGATAGGAAAGACAAGGGAAGAAGGATGCGGTGATCTTCTAAAAATTTCTTTATTTTCGCAAAAATTTTGTCTGATGATGCGGCAAATTTGGGACATAACTAATTTTCCAGTACCCAAATATCCCTTTTGATTTGATATATTTCACATTTTATCATTTGGCTAAATTTAGAGCTCTTTGGGCAAATTCGTATTTTTTTCCTTTTCAAAAATTTCAGCTCAAGGTGCCTCTAGTGTGCATTTAATTGCTGTTTACTTTCTGGAAATTTGATGGCCATTGCAAGCATCTAATGTCTTGCCAGACATTTATCTGACAATATTAAATGCATCATTGAATTTAAGTAAAAATCTAAAACTCGTGCTGAATTTTTTGCTTTAGAATTTTATATGTTTCGCTAAAATGCATACATTTTTACTTTTAGAAAGTTCCCTTGAAGTATGAAAATGCTTTTAGATTTCCTCGCTACAACCTGTATGTTTATGGAGAAGGGTATGATTATTTATTTTTGAACTTGTTCTTTATTTAAATTTTATTATTTTAAATACTTAAAGTGTTTTAGCCCACTTTGTAATCCTGTGAATTTAAGCTAGAATGTTCCTTAACTCAATAACATGCTTTAATTTTGTAAATTTTCTGTTGCAGTAATATGCACCTATCCTTGAAAAGAAAATTTACAAATGCTAACATAAGAAGAATTATAAATTAGAATAACTTTGAAGTATAAAATAGGAAATTGTCCTACATCAATATCCTCCTTGATTACAAACTGTTTATGGGGATGTTCACTAAGGTTATTATTTCTAGAAATCAAAATTTACATAGGTAATTAAATAAAGTGCTATTGATTTCCAATGAAGTTTTCATCATAAGTACCCAGCTACTAGATGGTCAAATAGTGAGAAAATTTCATAATTTTAGTTGGTTCATGTGTTGTCTGTTTAAACTTCTTATTTAACAATGTGTTGTATCCTTTTTCTTTGAGGATACAACATCCTGGTTAAGAACCTAGTTTCAACAAAGGCATTTTGAAGTGGAGGGGATTGATTATCCCTTAATGAACCCAAGATTTATAAAAAAGATTTCATCCCAAAATATTAGTGTCATCACCAGAGATAAAAAAAGCCATTTCAAATTTTTTCCATCTCATTTGTGCCAAATCTACCTTGTTTAATAAAGGTTAATAATGTTTTAATTTTTATTTAATCTTTACTATTTTTCTGATTCTATTTTTGGTTTCTTTTTTTTTTCAGGAAATATGCAGAACAATTGGAGTAAGTCTGATACATAATTTACTTTTCAATAGTTCTTTCTTTCTCTTTAAAAAATCTATTTTTTGATATTTTTGTAACTGGAATAGTAGTTTGGTGTTTAAATTCTTTTGTATAAAGATGATTTTTTTTTAAAGCACTGGAATTTGTTCATTGTAAAACAATAATGCGTATCACTTAAGTACAATAGCTGTATCAATAGCTATAAAATCTCAGTAGTAAAAGAGAATGTCATCATGAGATTTTGTTTTAATATTGATTATTGTAGTCATATACAAATCCATGGCCACAGTGAACAGTGGAACAGCAACATAACTACTGTATCCAGTACAGAAATATCTAAAAGATATCAAATAATTTTAATAACCTTCAGTAACATAACTAATCTTTCCAGCACAGAAATATCTAAAAGACAACATCAAATAATTTTAATAACCTTAAAAACACTCAGTCAAGAGTTGCAAAAAGTTTGTTGAAAAGAGTTATCTTCTTCTCAGCCCAATACCCCAAAGAATGTGTTTGGGCGATGCTTAATGTTCATTGCATATCGTACAGCTCATTTATGAAGTGTTTTATCAAATATAACCTGTGTTAAGGACTCAGCAGTAATGCAAGAATACTGGGGTTACAATTATCATCTTAATCATCACCAACTTAACATTACTTATTAATTTCATCATCTTAAAATATGTGTTACATCAACTTAAAAATGTATTTTATATTAAAATGTTAAAGTATTTTTACTTTAACATTTCTCGGTGTGATTTATTGGGTTTGAAATTTTAGTCTAAATGAGGTCTATTTCTTTTAAAAATTTTTTTTATAACTATGTATTCAATTTTTAATGAAAATTAAGTTGTGTGTTGTCTTTCGATATTATCCAGAAAAGGAAGAATGGAAGGATATCCTGTCCTTTTCATTCCTGGGAATGCTGGAAGTCACCGTCAAGTGCGATCTCTGGCTTCAGTTGCTTTGCGAATGGGACATGCTCTTCAGACTTCCCAGTCTTCTGATCATTTTAATTTCTTTACAATAGATTTCAATGAAGTAAGTTCATTAAAATAATTCTATGTGAAGTACTATTTTCATTTAAAAAACGTTTTGAAAATCAATTTTATTTTACGGCGTAGTTTTCCCAAGTGTAAGTTTTGAGCCACTGATGTGTTCCTTGCAGTGTTTAATATTAAAATTTAAATCTAGGCATCAGGTGGTCCTTAATAAAAATTTCTGTCTCAAAACAAACAACTTAATTGTTTAAAAATAAATAAATTAAGTATTAAAATTATAAATAGAAAGTCATTAAAAAGATTCCCAATGTATACTGCTTTGTGCTACACAACACACTGCTGATGGCATATTGATAAAATATGCAGTGGAAAATGATTTTTTAAAGATAAAATTGATTGCATTTGAAAATTAAGTCTGCAAAATTTATCCTTTGGGATCAATGCAAAATTTATCCCCTGGTCTTAATTACAATGAGTTAGTAAAAGAAAGCTAAAATGTGTGATTTAAAACTTTAGGCATCTAATAAAATTTTTTGTTGCCAACTTTGACCGACGACCACTCACTTTTAACACTGGTTGCTTGTAGCTTTTTGGCAGGCTCTTGTTCAGTGTTGCTCAAAGTGTGGTATTCTTACCCCCATTTGGGTGAAGAGAGTGTTGTGGCGGCGTGCTGTGAATTTGGCTGAAAACACCACAGACAAGCATAAAAAGCGGAAATGAGAGCTGTAAAAATAAGGAAAAATGATTTGGGAATGGGGTGTGTCCAGTTTTAACCAGAGAGTATTAAAATATAACTTGCCTCTTCCATTCTCATATCGTGTAAAGTTGCTTTTTCAGTATTTGAAAACGTCAAGTCTAAATAAAAGTGGGAAATAAGCTTCTATTATCTTTTGACTCTGTACATCTGATTATTAAAAATGAAATAACACTGCTACTATAAACTTTCTTACTAGACATCTGTTTTTTATATCTTTAGGAAATATCTGGTCTGTACGGAGGAACATTAGAAGAACAAACTGGTCAGTGAAATTGTTATTATCTTTCCTTAGTGAATAAGAAAGAATTGATATTTTTATAATAAGCAAGCATTTTCACTAATTAAATTTTATTAAGTAAACTATTTAATTTACTGTATGCGGTAATAATTTCATAAAAATGAAAAATAATCCACTAAATAAGTATCAATCCATTAATAAACTTTAAATGTTGGATAAAAATGTCAAATTAGAAAGCAATATCAGCTAGCGAACAATATTTCACTGCTTTCCCCAGGCAGGAGGCAATCAAGTTACCATGTGCCATTGTTCCCCTATCCCATACAATACCTAGGTTTTCTTAGAGGCCAATGTGGTTCTGCGGAGGCGTAACTATTGTTAGTTGAAAACTTTATCCCATACATACCAGTAAAATATCATGTTTTTTGTTATGACTAAAACTAATTTTTGTTCAATTAAAATGTTTTATGTGTGAAATTTGTGGAATATTTTTATATTTCCTTATTGTTCCATTGCACTGTTTGACCATCACAATAGGTCAAACAATGCTATGTGGGCCAATACCTTTGTTTGGAGATTTTGTCTTGGTGATTTTAAACTATTGTATATTCAACTAATATTTTATCATAAAAAATAAATTACTTTTAAAGCAAATTATAAGATATGTAACATTTGCGAATTTTTTCCATCCTCTCAGTCAAATATATTTTGTTGGGTGTGATAAAATTTCCTACCTCTATATTCTCTTCCAAACTCCTTAATTTGTAAACTGAAGCTTTAAAATTGTTTTAATGTTTTTAGCAATACTTGTCGATTTTTTGAGTTATTTATTGAGTTTTGCATTTATAATTAAAAATTTTATTAATGTTTTGTTTATTAAAGGTGATTATTATTGTGTAAACATTGTGACATATTTTGCTCATAATATAAATGATATATGTTCAAATTAAAAACTATTTAGATTTTGATCAATATTTATTTATTTATATTTTTTTTTCAGAATTTGTTTTAGAATGCATCAATCATATTATTAGCATATATTCTTCCAAGAAAATTGTTCTGATTGGACACTCCATGGTATGTAAATACATACATGGAAAATATTAATTTATCATTTTAAAATTGAAATAAAAATATTCATTAAATTAAAAACAACCACATCTTCTTATTCAAGCAGAAGTTTAAAACTCTAGTCTTTAAATAATGTTATTTTAAACTGTTGAATGATTATAAATAATTGTATTTTTAAAAAACTTACTCATTCATATAATAGTCCCATTTATATAGTTTTTTAAATTGTATAATTGATTAGCATTATTAAAGAAGTAATTGGAAATTTGAATAAACTTCAGTAGCCACATCAAATTAGTTTTGTTAATTGAAATTGGAATATACTTCATTCATCAAATTTGTTTTGTTGAATTAGTGACTTTTTTAATGCCTGTGGTATATAATATTCTTCTAAATTAACTTAAATTATTATGCAGGAGGTTTTCCTCTCTATAGTTTTACATTTTTGATTAATACTAAAATATTTTGTTTTCCTTAAAATTCAAAAGCACCATCAACCTGTGAAATTTAAGATTCACATTTTATGCAAAACCATTACTTTTTCCTGATTCAGAAAAATTGAATTGCTTCTAGTTTTAACAATTATTAATTGTAGAATGTTTTAACCATTTGCTGTCAAAAGATAACTAGTTACTTCTCAACTTAGGGATAAAAATTGTTGTAGGGTTGTTTATTGCTGAGTATCACTTACCTTTGCTGGGAAATATTTTATTCTTTTTAAAAATTGATCATTACAATTTAAATGCTATGCTGCACTGAAATAATATTTTTACTTTAAAATGTATGGTAAATTAATTGGATTCTTACTTGTTTGAAGTTTTATCTATCATGGTTCAAAATGCTTTTTTCCCTATTTACTTTGTGAAGAATATTTAAGTATTATACTTTTCAAATTTGTGTAACCTATGGTGTAATTTTATGTTAAGCTTTCATTTACAAATGCAGCAATGTTCACTTTATTTAAATGTAGCATCAAAACTTTTGTATAGGTTTTCTATTTGTACTGCTAGCAGTAATATATTGCAATTATTTTATCCGTAGGGAGGTGTTATTGCAAAAGCTGTCTTTTCTCTTCCATTTTTTCATCCTAACAATGTTTCTCTAATACTCACTTTGGCATCGCCTCTAAAAAAGCCAGGTATTTCAAATATTTTAGTGTAATATGTTTTTAGAATTGATTTATGTGTTACTCTTATTTATTTTAAGATATTATCTTTAGTATAAGTATTAATAATTATATACATATTGCTTTTTTTTAATTTTTTCATTAAATACATTTTTGAGACTTTTTAAAACTTAGTTTACAATAAAAACTTAACAGGTAGTTAAACAAAGGGATACCAATCGTTAAAATTATTCCCTCTTTCATCTATTAACAGTTGACTACAGGTTTATAAAAATGAAGTCCTATTTTAGGATTCTGTCACATTGAAATGTTACTAAGCAATAATGACTCAAATATAGAATGTAAAACCTCAGAAATCCTTTTTCCATTACAATCCACCTTAAGACAGCTAAGCTCGAATTCTAGATTTTTCTTTGTTATGCCTGATAGAATAAACTCAATTAGAGTTTTTTTTTTGTTTTAATGACTTTGCACGTGTGTTAATTGCATTTGTATGGCATGTTTGATGTGCTCATGTTGTAATTTCATTCCATTTATTTTTAGAATAATTTTACCTGTCTACTGCCCGGATTATTGTTTGATATGGAAAAAATATTTATTTGCACAGAATGCTAAAGAATAATGTATTTAACGAGCATTTAATTTTAATTAGTTTTTTTTCGTTTTAATGACTTTGCACATGTGTTAATAGCATTTGTATGCATGTTTAAGGTGCTCATTAGGGTGTCCCAAAAAAACCAAAAGTCGGAATTTTGCAACGCATACCCTCTTATTTTTTTCCTTTTACATCAAAACAATTGTAAAAAAAGGTTTATGCAATTTGAACAACGGTAACCCGTGCCGACTTGCGTCCGAAAGTGCGAACTAGCCCTTTTTCACTAGACCAAATCGAAAAAACTTTTTTCGGAAATTCAAAATTTCATGTTGATAAAACGCTTCCCTAGATCTCAACATGTCCCAAAAATCATTAATCCAAATTAAAAAATATTTAGGTACCCCAAACGAGGCTTAAAATTCATAATTTTCTTCAAAAAATAGCTTTTTTTCTATGTATTTTGTAAACAAAGAAAGATACATTTTAAGAAATTATCGAGAGGAAAAATATGAAGCATAAAGTATATAATTAGAGCTAAATATAAGTTTTTTCTCTCATTTAGTATTTATTTCTCCCTTAAAGTACTCAAAATTAAGGTTTTTTCAAGTTTTAAGTTAAACTTTTCCACTTTAAATCCCACATATTTTACAAATGAAGTTAAAAACCAACGTAAATAAAGCACGAATTGAAAAGAAAAGTAGAAAGTACAGAACCTTTCTACCTACTTTGTACTTTATTTATGTTGGTTTTTAATTTCAATTATATTTCAGTACAAAGCTTATTTGATCATTTTTCATGTGGGGCAAAGTGAAATAGTTAAGTTTACTTGCCTACTTCAAAAGGAACAAATGGGAATTTTGTTCTAAAAATTTTTGTACATAAAGAAGGAATAATGTTTTTTTGATAATACTTTCGTTGAAATAATATTTTTTATCTTTGGCAATTATTTTGAACTTTAAAAAAATGTGAAAAATTTTCACTTCAAAAAAACATAATGCAAAGTGAAAAATAAAATATTTTTGTTATGGAAATTTTTCAATTTGTCGATTAAAAGTAATTTTCATCAAATGAATGCATAAATAAACGAAAAAATAATTATTAACGAAAAATAAACGAATGAGCAAGTAAATAAATAAAAAGATTAATTAATGTGTGAGAAAAAATAAATGAATGAATAAGTACACGAAATGAATTATTTCACTTTGCCCAATCTACTTTGCCCCGAGTGCACTTGACAAATTACATTGAACATTAAAAGAAAAAAATGCCTAATTTTAACTAAATAAGGACTGCACTGGATATCAGTAGTTCTCAATTAATAGTTTGGATGATAATTACAAAAATCTTATCCTTTTATAATAACAAGAAATATTTTCGAAAAACCACGAATATTACAATAAAGGTATCAATTTTTTGAAATGGCTTGTATAATTTTTTCATTGATCTTTGGAGCTACTTATTTTTTGAGAGGAATTAACTATCTGTCTAGGAACTTAGTTAAACTATTGCTAGATAGGTTACACTGCAAGCTGGGGAAATATTTTGCCATTTCACTTTGCCCTGCTATTTCACTTTGCCACATATTCCCCTTCTACATTTTTTTATTATTCATCTGCAAATGCTGTTTTGAAAGTTTGTTCTTTAGTGATTTTGGGACTTAATATTTTCTTTAAATGTATCTGCAATTTAAAATTCACAAATGATGCAATAAATAAATAGAAAAAATGTAACATTTAGAGAAATATATAAATTTTATGCCTCGTGCTGGGAACCTAATTTCTTTAAAAAAATTGAATAAATGTTTGTTTAATATCAATATGATTGTCGAAAATGTTTATTGTAATTTCAAAAATTACAAATTATGCCGACTTGTGCTTGAAAGTGTAAACTGGTACTTGTGTACTGAGCCGAATCGAAAAAAAAATGGTGGGAGGAAGTAACTAATTGTTTAATTAGTTACTTCCTCATATCGCGCATTTGTTACCTGTTATTTTATTATTTTGCAGAGAAAACAATTGATAATTTCATATCACTTAAAAGCCAGCCTTTGCTTACTAGGCTTAAAATTGATGATAGTTTTCTCAATGAGAGTCCTTCTCTATGGGCGAATAACACTTAATTCCTTGAAGGAAAAAGGATGGTCTCAGTGTTTAGACCAGTAAATGATACAGCTGAAAGAGCAGTAAAAATGATGCAGGACTGCCATGGTTTGCTAACAGTTGATGAGGAGCAAAAACAATTTTTGTTGTGTTGCGTCCAAAAGCACCGAAATATCTACTCTGACTGCAATAAACAAATATTAAAACGATAGTATGTTTAGTAATGTTTATTGTACTGTAATATTGTAGTCAATATATGTTGTAAATAAATTGTTGTCATAGTTTTTTTTAAATTTTTTTTCAATTTTTTTATTTTACTATTTATTTATTTTAAATTATCGATACATTTAACGAAAATACCAAGTTCCAAAATCACTAAAGAACATACTTTCAGATGAATTATTTTAAAAAATGTAGTAGTATTTAAAATGGAAAAATTTAACTTTAAACTTGAAAAACCTTAATTTTGAGTAATTTCTTGGAGAAATGAATATAAAATGAAAGAAAAAACTTATATTTAGCTCTAATTATATACTTCATGCTTCATATTTTCATCTTGATAATTTCTTAAAATGTATCTTTCGTTGTTTACAAAATACATAGAAAAAAAGCTATTTTTTGAAGAAAATTATGAATTTTAAGCCTCGTTTGGCGCACCTAAATATTTTTTAATCTGGATAAATGATTTTTTGGTACATGTTGGGATCTAGCGGAATTGTTTTATCAACATGAAATTTTGAATTTCCGAAAAAAGTTTTTTTCGATTTGGCCTAGTGAAAAAGGGCTAGTTCGCACTTTCGGACGCAAGTCTGCACGGGTTACCGCTGTTCAGATTGCATGAAACTTTTTTTACAATTATTTTGATGTAAAAGGAAAAAAATAAGAGGGTATGCGTTTCAAAAATCTGACTTTCGGTTTTTTTGGGACACCGCTCATGTTGTAATTTCATTGCATTTATTTTTAGAATAATTTTACCCCTCTAATGCCCAGATTATTGTTGATATAGAAAAAATATTTATTTGCGCAGAATGTTAAAGAATGATGTATTTAACGCACATAAAGTGGCTTTTTGTTAGTCCCCCTCCCCCTACAAACTTTAAAAACAGGCGGTGACAGAATTTTTTTGTGTCGGCACCAACAGCCTAAATGTGAGCACCCCTCATGCCACACTGAAAGGAGTAACACTTCTATAGAGATAATAATTGATGAAATTTGTTGTAATCTCAGAGTCACTGTGGGCATTAGTGGGTAAAATGCTATTTTTATTTATAAAGTAATAAACTTGAATTGATTTCTACCTTAGTTGCTTTGCAGTTATGTTTGTTTTAGCTGACAATTTTGAAGATTTTTATTAATTTATTTTTTATCAGTATAAAATAAGAACTAAATAAAGTTTGAGCTAGTAGGAATTGCACATCAATTAAAAAAAAATGTTTTGTCGAGAGTTGTTTTCATTATTTACTTGGTATTGTTATTGTTGATGTCACTATTATGTTTAAAAATATTGAATTTATACCAATTCAATAACCAATTCAATTTAAACATAATAGTGCTTGGACAATTATATTTATTTATTTATTTGCATTTATTTAGTGCTTGCCTTGGATTCAGCTATTGTAAATTTTTATGAGAAAACTACACAAGCTTGGAGGTATCGTTTAAAAGGCGACTTAAAGCACATTCCAGTAGTGTCCATTGGTGGAAGTTACAGAGATTATTTAGTGAGGAGCGACCTTGTATTAAATGACTTTACTTTCTCCAGCGAACTTGATGTGCATGCTTTTGTAAGTATTAGCTATATACATTTATTAATTTCCACTGTGATTATTATCTTGATATTCAATATAAATGATAAAAGCAAAATTAATAAATGCATGAAGTTATTTAAAATCGCATCTTTTGTATTGGAAAAAGAAGCTTTGTGTAACCCTGATACATATGTATGTATGTAAGAACCTTTTTGTAATCATATATAATTATCATTTGCAAATATTTTACTTCCTTGTTTTCATCATTTATATTTCTAGCTCTAAAGGCACCTATTATTCTTCTTTCCTGATGTTTAATGTTTAATTTTTTAGGTCAATTTTTGGCTCTTGAAAAAAATATATGATAAAATTATAAGTTGAATTTTTTTATCCTCTGATTTTTTATCCAGATCATATTCAAAATTTTTGGTATTAAATTTTTCTAGTGTAAACGATTTTTTTTTTTTTTGGAAGAAAAATTATAATGAATAATTTGTCCTGCCATACTTAAATAAAAATTTAGAAAGCAAATCTTTGGGATTTTTTGGTCTATTAAATTTCACCATTCTCTTGGCATTACTGCCATCAGTATATCGATATTTTTTGGCAATTTCTCATAAAATTGTACTAAAGTAGTACGCGCTTCGACACTACACTCCGGCGTCTGACCTTGAGCCAGCCAATCACAGAAAGCGTGGGAGGGAAGTCAATGACCTGAAGAGAGCGAGCAGGAAACTTTCGGGGAACTTTGGCCAATAGCGCGTAGCGTGGGTCAAATTTTGCCCTCAAAGAACAACCCAGCTGGGGGAGGGAAGGATGGAAAGAATTTCGGGGAGCTCCGTTCAACATGGCGAAAGATGGCGGAATACAAAAAAACCGAGATTTTGAAAAAAGGGAATTAAGAAAATCGCGATTTGAAAACGCGTTAATTTAACCGAAAATGCTTAAATGATACATGCAACCGCACGGAAAATCAAGGGCAGTAAAAAGATCAAAAAGGGAAGGTGTTCCGGGGAAAAATTAAAAAGTTGTAGAAATAAAACGCGGGAGATTAACGTTAAGCGATCGTAAATGATAGGTTGCAAAATGATTGAAGAACTGAAAAAGAACCTAATGATGTGATGCAATATCACAAGTAGTACTCCATCTCAGAATAAGAACCATACAGTTTCAAAGGGTTCACCTGTTCACAGGTAATCAGATGTATGAGCTGTATTCTCTACTTGAAAAAAAAAAAAAAAAATCACACTTCTTAATACTTATGAGACCTTCTACTACTGCATGAAATTCTGAGTAATTTTTCAAACAGAAGTTTTGGTATTCAATAATGGAAAACTTTAGTGATTAGCTTAGGCGTTTTTGTTCATTTTGGCCAAAACTTGCATTCTAATTATGTATGAAATTTTTAATGTAACTAAAATCACAAACCAAGCTTTACTAAGAAAATGTTTTTTTCAGCTATGATTTCATATTTAACCATGTCCTATGAAGAGAGTTAAACTATATATGTATTTTTACTATTTTTATTGATGTACATGAAAAGTAAGTTTACACATTATCTGCTCTCATATCAGGATTAATTTTTATAAGGTTTTGCCGCCTCACATGAAAATGAAAAATGCTGCCTCTGCCTCATAAGGGAAATTATTGTTTATAGAGATAAAACCTCGATGGAAAGAAACCTATAAATCTTGAATTATTCTTTCAAAAAAAAAAAAGATTAAATATCATATATATTATTATAATATATCCCAAGTAGCACACTTCGTTTTTTAAAGGTTGTAAAATAGTTATTAACGTTGTAACAACCGATTAAAAACGTTTATAAAACGTTTAAACGTTTTTTGTGCTACCTGGGATATCAGTGTACAAAGTAATAAATTTTTGTAAGTCACTGTCAATCACTTTAGACATTTTAGTTCCTGACATTAGATTAAAATCCAAGGCTTTGAAAATAGTTATTAAATGTTTCATGCCTTTTAAAAATTATAACTATATGCTTTTTATCATGCTTATTTTTTATTATGCTTAAGGGTTTTTATCAAACCCTTTTTGGAGAGCAAATTAAAAGTCCATCCATAAACATTTGCAAAAAAAAAGCCAGTTTCTTACTTTGGATTAATTAGTTAATCATTTGCATTTACTTTTTTACATTAAAAAAAAATCTGACAGGTGCAAAAAACTTATCCTATCAAAAATTTGAAAAACACAGAAAGGTCCATATCAAACCGTTGACATTTGAAACTTTTTCTCAAAAATTTAGAAGTTTTAAGTGTCATCAATTTTTCAAATTAAATTTTCATTTGGCATATATGTATGGAATGCTATAGTGGGCATGTTATAATATAAGATTCAAATACATATATTGACTCTTAACGCTCCTGCAACACTATTGAGATAAATTTTGCTATGTAGATACCTATGCCACTTCAGTCTTCCACTTCTGTATAGTGATTTTTAATGAGCATATTGGTTGTTACAAATTGCTACGCAGTTCACTCTTAGGTTAGATTACTCATATGTTAACATAGTTTTCTTGCACTGGTTAGCATATCCTTCAAATATAATAAATTATAATTATGTTTCTGGCTTCAAAGTTACAAAGAAGTGCTTTTTATGAAATATTTTATGCACTTTTCCCCAATAAAAGAGATACGAATTCAAATCAAATGCCATAATCCCTGAAGCTTACCATACCAAATTAGATGTTGACTTTCGCATTTATTTATTCGTAATGTTGAAGGAGATTAACGTGATTTAGTTTCTTTACTTTTAGACTACTGCTATTCCTGGAGTATGGCTTTCCACTGATCATTTAGCTATCACTTGGTAAGCTCAACTGTTTTTATACATAAGTTTCTTATTTAATGTAAAACATGTAATCCTTCTATGGTGTGGTTACAAACTTGCTTAAAATATTGTTTTTAAAACCTAAACGAGATGAATATTTTCTTTATTTTTTTTTTAAATCCCTGTGTTTAAAAAAATGTTTACATTTGATGTATTTTGTACTAGGTGATTTTTCATTGTAACTTGTTATCAGAATTTCTGATTACATTTAATTACATGTTAGAAATTTTTGAACTCTGCCACTAGTTATTTTATATTCTAATGTCATTACTTCATATATCCTCTTAGGTGCAAACAGCTTATCCTAACAATTTGCCGAAGTCTGTTTGATCTGAAAGAATTACAAACAAATCAGGTGCTGTAATATAATTTCAATATTAATTATTATATTGTAATAAAGTCTTTTTATAATAACTATTTGAAATAAGGAAATATCTACAAAGATTTCTTATGAATATTTTTCTTTTCTTAGCATATTGCAACATTTCAGGAAATTTATTAAATACAGAATTCGTAGAAAAAGTTATTTTATAAAATCTTGGAAGTAGGAAGAAATTTTGTAATTTTTTAAAAAAGTTGTGGAGATTTTAAAAACTGTTAAAATTTAGTCTTGATAATACCAAAAATAATTAAATCAATTTTTTTAGGTGGCAAAAAGGACAAAATTAGTTTTATATATGATATTTTTCTACTTTTCAATCCTTAATTTCAAAAATGATTGAACATAAGCATTTAATATAATGTGATACGGTCTGGAAATGTAGTTTTTGAGTAAGAAATTGTATACCATGTATTATTTGCTGATAGCACAGTTATTTTAGTTGCATAGTTTGAGTATTTCGTTTCTGCTTTTCCACTGCTTTCAGATAGACGCAAATGAAATTAGAATCAACTTTTGTGACTTACTATATTGAAATATTCTAATTGCAGTTTTTGAGCCTTACAGCAGGTGTAAACATGCAAAGTTTGAATGCTGTAGAGTTAGTGTAGACTTAGCAATGAATCATGTTATCATTAAAAATTTGTTGAACGTTGCCACAGAATATTTGCTTACTAAATTGTCAGTAGGCTGTTTTTAAACACTTACATGTGCACTACTTTCCTAAACATCCATCCCATATCACTCCCAATCGTTTCTGTTTCCACTTTTAATATTCGTTCCCTTCTTACACCTTGAAACCTTATTTACCACCGAGCCATTGGGAACTGCTGCTTTAAAATACAAAGTACATCATTAAAATATTCTTTCATTCTTAATAAATTGATTGTATGATTTTTTGTTGCTTATACATAGTTGAATATATCATAGGTTATTGAAGCAGGAGAAAATAATAGCATGACTGTGAAAAAACTAAGACACCACTTTATATCTAGAAGTAGTGGGAAACATTTTCCTCGGGTGCCTCTTCTTCCAGTTGCTATTTTTACCACTGCAGGTCAGTGGATTGAACTAGAAAGCAGTACCTGGAAATTTCACAGAACTAAGGTAAATTCTTAATTGTGTATATTTGTAATCCTTTTAGAGATTGTTTCTCTTACTTGAATTGATGTTGGATTATGTTAGAAATGATAAAGACATATCTCTCCCTAAGCTCAAAGGTGGTGTTAAAATGTACTTACTTTAAAAATTGTTAATGATTCCATTATTCATTCAATTACTGATAAGGATTTTTGTAACCTAGTATTGCATATAGAATTAGGTCTCTTATTTCAATTGATGTTTGACTATGTTAGAAATGATAAAAACATACCTCTCGGATAATCTCAGAAGTGTTGTTAAACTGTACTTGCTTTAAAAATTGTTAGTAATTCCATTATTCATAAAACTACTAATAGGGATATTTATGACCTAGTATTGCATACAGAATTGGGTCTTTTTGAAAACTTGTGCATAAAATTGGTTTTTGTATCCCAAAACCAGCATTTGAAACTCTAATTGCTATTTGTGCAATTTTAGTCGTGGTATTTGCTTGTTACTTATATTGCATAACTAAAATTTGTTTTGTATAAAAGCTGCTCATCATTGATTTGATTTATTTTCAGGTACTTTCAACTGTTTACCTGCTAATACCTCTTACTCAGAAAGATCGATTTGTTGTTCTGGCTTCAGGCTTAGTAAGTATTAAAATATCTTATTTTGTACTTCTCATAATGTTATGTCAACTTCTTTGCAGCTCTTTATAATGATATGACAAAAAATTATACACATGTTCTTAAAATAAATTTTATGGTTCTGCAAATGTTTTCAATTTTAATTTAAATCTGTATTAATTTGACTATTGTTTTGACTTGTTTTGTGTAACTTATTAACTTTTGTTTGTGTAATACTTCCTTATAGGAAAATGTTCTCTATTGCAAAATAATTTCTGTGGTCCCTTAAAATTTGCTATGTTTGCCCTTTAATTCTAAAAATGGTGTAGGAATGTATTTTATTATGTATCTGAGTTTTATGTGTTACTTTTTTGTTTTTAATGAAGCTTTAACAAAATAGGTTAAAGCGGATTGGATATTTGGCTGCACCAAGCTGTCTCAAGGCTCAACTAAAACATGGTAATTTGCAATGATTGAAATACATTTTTATATGAATAATGAATTAATGACTTTTGTTTCAATAGTAGGTGTTTCATTTAAATAATTTCTGTACATGGTTTATTTATGGGTTTCTCTCTTGCAGTAATATTTTAATTACTTAATATTTTAGTAATGCATACATATCTGAGAAAGTTTCTTGTGAACCACCGCTATGTGGAACATAATCATACACAACAATTAAGTGAGAAACGGAATGAAGACTAATCATTTAATTGAGTTATAAGTTACAAAAGAATTGCTGAGAGTAACCAGAGAACTTACCCGCTGCCAGCCGTGCATCATCGTCATGCGTCCCCCGCTCGTGCACCCACGTCTCTGCTCGAGCTGCCGTCCACTGCTTCTGCCGATCTGCCCCACCCAGGGTTCCGGGTTGCTCCCTCGTGGGGAAGGGGGTTGCCAGGAATTATGCTTTTTCGTCCTTTGGCTAATGTCTCTGTGACACTTGTAAATGTCCACATTAGCAGGTAATATCAACAATCACATACCAATAGCATCTGGACCGCAGATGTTAAAACTATTATGCAAATTAACTCTGCACTTGGTTTTTGTATATAACTAACTGCTTTTGCTGCTGCACTTCTGCTTGTTTTCTGTTTCCTGAATTGAATGATGCTGTCTACGTAATGCATCAACGCAACTATGTTTTCATGTACTATGAGAATAACAAAAATAAAGAATCTTGAAATAATGAAAATCTTATCTTTAATAAGATTAAGAACTTAGAACCTTGTATGAACATAATAATTCTCAGCAGCAGATTTCTGGTGAATCACTGGTGCAAGTCAGCAATTTGGAATTTTGACCTTTCTTCGTTACACACACACGCACGCACGCACGCACACACACACACACTCTCTCTCTATATGTTGTCATCACAGCATTTTTCATGATTACATTTATGGCATTCTTCTAACCCTGTCCTTTTACAATAATGTAGGAGTAATTAAAAACTTGATGAAATATTTTCAATTTTATAAAAAAATTATATTGCATAGGTAAATAAGCAATTCTTTTTCAAATCAGTTGAATATACAGTAAACCTTCATTAATAAGAACCCCATTAAATGTGCCTTCACTTAATCCAGACAGTCATCTAAATGTACATGTTGTTAAAAATGAAAGATTAGTTAGAGCAATAGTGTAACTGTGTAGGCTGTATTTTAAATTTTTGTAATTTTCTCTTGTGCAGTTTCATATTTCCTTCTCTTGGAATCCAAAGTACAATTTTTACTGTGCACAGAACTTTGTTCATATACCTTGGTTCAAATCATAGGTTATATTGTTTAAGCCGGACTTTCATTAATCTGGATGACTTGGATCCCCTCTTTGTTCGAATTAATGAGTACTGTATATATAAATATTTAAATTGCTAATTTACGTATATTATTTCAATGCTATAATCACTATAATGCTATAATTATATTTATTAGTTAGTTTTTCAACTTAAAATACATAAACATAACTTTAAAAAAAGTTTAAATCGTCTCTGTTTTTATTTTCTTACATTTGTTGCCTTGCTGCTCTAACGTGATCTTTGAATATATGAGTCATATAAAATGCCACCTTTTAAAGCAGCATTCGTAAAATAAGTTCTGCAAGGGTATCTTGAAAAAAATATCAGATTAATAATGATAGTTTATGTGTGATAGGTTATGTGTGTATTTCAAAACAAACTACCTTTAATGTTAATTCATTTCATCAGTAGTTTCTCTGTCTCTAATATATTGCTAAAAGTACTGAAAGGTATTTTTCTACTACTTTATTTCATTCAATATGTTTTGTTGCAACACATTATATTCGACATATTGTGTTATGATACATTATATTCTACACCTTGTGCTACAACACATGATATTTGCTATATTATGTTACAATACAAGTAACATATAGGGTGGTCAACAGTATTTTCTGGAGGTTGATCAGCATTGATGCTTCAACACTTTACAGTTCAAGCCTTTCTATTTACTACTATAACAGTTTTGCATTCAAGTACAATTTTCAAATGGGAAATATTTACTTCATCAAGTTTTTAATCACATTTTTTTTGCCTTGTATTGTTAGAAGATTAAAGTAATATTTGTCAGTTAGTTTTTCTTCTTCTAAGCCTAAAAATAGATTTTTATCCTCTCAACTTTTTTAGATTATCATAACGAAATCATCAATTTATATTTCATCAAATGGTATATAGTGACTTAGAAATAATATGTTTTCAAAAAATGTTTCCAATGTTACCCTATTGTATTTTTCAACAGTGATGAGTATGTGTGGCAGACATGCACAAAGCTTTTACATGCAATTCTCTGTACAACATGAAAAAAATATTATTTTAATATCCCGCAGTAGTAGCAACAGCATATACTTTTTGCACATCTTCCAAATTCATTCTATTCAGTTGCCTGTGCTTCATTATCTCTGGTGTGGTAACACTTTTTGAAGCTCTTTTATATCTATTTTTATCTTTCTGTTTTTAACCTCTTTCACCCATGGCTCTCAAGTATGGAAACTGAAGAAGCTTTATTGCATGCATTCACAATTTAGGAATGAATTTATAAATCCTACATGATATAGCCTACATGATATAGAATAACAGCACTACATGATTCTCAAATTTTTCCTCTATAAATATACAATCCCATAACTGATATAAATGACAACTTACAGTCAGCTTTTGAATAAAAGCACTTGAAACTTAATATGCCATTTACTGATAGTTTTATCTGCATGAGCAGAAAAAATCCTGCAGGTAATACTACTACTGTTAAGTTTTGAAAGATCCTCTCCCTTCTACTGTGTTTTTGCAAATATTTACTTTAGTTTCTTTTTCAGTTCTGAAGGTGACAATTTATCCAATAGAGCAGAAATTGTTCCATCCAAGAGCAAAACTGTAGAACGGAGAATGGTTCATTTAAATCTTGAAGAACTTAAAAAACTGAAAGGATATAGCTATATTTTAATATACATAACTCCTGTTAATTCTCAAGTATGTGTATTGAATAAGTTAATTTAGTATTAATATTGTTGCATGAATCATTTGATTTTGCTCTTTTGAAAACTAATTTATTAATGAAAGTTAGTAGAATTATTATTGAATGTTTATGCAGTCTTTTTGTGTCATATGAACAAATTTTTTTACATAGTATTGGATTACGTATGTTTAGTGTATTATTTGTGGTACATATTTAATGCTTATTTATTTTTAAATTTTAGTACATTTAATGAGTGCGGTCTTTCATTGCTTAGGAATATTTTTTTATCGTCAGTTTTCAAAATATTTATTAGTCACCAAATAAATTTGAGCAATGCATATTTAAGTTTTTTCATGTATGGACTCTCTTCAGTTGGAAGCAGCTTAATTAAATTTTTATTATTATGCTTTCCAAATCATGCTCACTGTTGAAATTTTTTCAATACTTATTCTATTTAAACTTCTGATACAAGTCTTAACTGTTATTTAAAATTGTTTCTATACTACTGTATATAATTTAATTTTCATTAAAGTTTACGATTTTAGTTAAAATTCAGTTTTTGCTTATCTCTAAATGAAATATTATATAAACTACATAATACTTCTTACAAATAACAAATGGTATCCACAAATAATACTTTATAATTACTACAATAGTGATTGCAAAAATATAGAATTTGCATGAAAATTTATTACAATTATTTTAATGTGTGTATTTTTTAATCTTTATTTGTTTATTTATTTTTTATAACATTTGTTAACATTTAGATTTTATGATATGTAATTTTTCTCTTACTTAAACTGTTTTTAGGTAGAAATTCTTGGTGAGAGCTATAATCATGCTGAAAGGAATAAATATTTCAAAATGCCAACTTTTACTGAAAGATTAATTCCTTATAGCCCTCTTCGTATTCTAAGTGTTTCATTGGCAGAACAGAATGTCTTCTATAACATCACATTTTCAAGAAGTTCAGGTGTTTTCGAAGCTGCCGAGTTTCAACTTGAAACCCGTCTTTGCAAAGCAGGAAGTGTTGTTGGTAAGACTTTTGAACCTCTCAAAATAGTAAAAGCTTTTTTGTTTTAAATCAAAATTTGTTGATAGATTTTAAAAATTAAATTTGATTGCCTATTTTAAGCAATTTTTTTTCTGCTCTCAATGAAAAATAGGTAATTAAAAATAAGACTTTCTGGTTTCTTTATAAATGTTGGGTAGACAAAGTTGTTCCCGAATTTGCGTTTTTTTTTTTTTGAATATGACAGCTTAGAATTGTACATTTAACATTTGATGGAATAATACCTTTTGCTATAAAAGTGTTTACAAAAATCTACGTATATTATACAGGGTGTCCACTCCAATCGTGGACCAATAGCTAATTTCTAAACCATTAGAGATAAGCATATAGTTTATTTAGGAAAAAATCTCCAAAATTCGAAAGGAATTTTGGGCCTATTCAATGTTTTTCAAAAAATCAAATTTTGAAAGAGTTACGAAATTTAAATTTTTATACAGCCCCCCAGTCCTATCAATCATATTTAGTAAAATATTCTTGACACTATAACGTTTAAAACTAAAAAAAAATCACTCTTCTACCACAAAAATTGACCGAGTTATGACGTTTTGAAAAATCAAGATTTTGAAGGATTTCGCATACGGTCCCTCAAGCGATCTCTCGATGACGTCGTGAAATCCTTCAAAATCTTGATTTTTCAAAACGTCATAACTCAGTCAATTTTTGTGGTAGAAGAGTGATTTTTTTTTAGTTTTAAACGTTATAGTGTCAAGAATATTTTACTAAATATGATTGATAGGACTGAGGGGCTGTATAAAAATTTAAATTTCGTAACTCTTTCAAAATTTGATTTTTTGAAAAACATTGAATAGACCCAAAATTCCTTTCGAAATTTGGAGATTTTTTCCTAAATAAACTATATACTTATCTCTAACGGTTTAGAAATTAGCTATTGGTCCGCGATTGGAGTGGACACCCTGTATATAGATATGTATATTATTTATTCGTTTGCTACTTTTTCATTTGTCTATTCTGGTTCATTAATCCATAATGGCATACTTGAAGGTATGACAGAACTTCTTTTACTTTTTTTAAAATTCTCTTCACCTGAAGTTAATTGCTGAGTGTGGTGGTTAAGTTTATTAGGAAAATATTTTGGAAGTTAAAAAGAGAAACAAAAAGAAAAATGAATAAAGTAAAATAATAAAGAATTTCTACTCATTACCATTCTCTTGTACATATCAATCATAAAATACTTCTTTTTTTACTTCTATTTATAAAAGAAATTACTCCCTTTATACATATGCATAGAAAATGTATTTTAAATTATGGATCATCAAAGACAGTGGAGCATATACCACTCCTAGTGAAAATAAAATATTTTTATTTTGCGTCTTTGAAATTAAACGAAGTTAGATATTGTTCAAAGACAAATTAGGCTTGTACAGGAGCTGTTTATAACATAAATTGCATTTTAGGCTGATTAAAGATAATTGCTGTTTTGAACTTTAAGGTGTAAATATGAATATAAAACTTGATGTTATTGAATATACTAATATTCTAATGTTGTTGAATTATTTTAAGGTCAAGGCTTCATAAAACAACATGCGCCTTGGAGTAGTGAAGATACTTTTCACCATATAAGGTAATTTTGCATGAAATATTGAAATGTTTATATTTTTCTATGACATTAAGTGCAGTTAACAATTTATAAATATGCTTGTTTTAAATCTGTTTACATGCATGTGCATGTGTGGAACATTAGGGTGGTCACAAAAAATCAATTTTCGAATTTCTTTTGCGGCACCCCCCTAAAATGTGCCAATGGGCTAGAAAATGAGATTTGCAAAGTTTTAGCTTAATCGGATAATATTAACACGTGCCGCAAAGAGGGTAAAGTTAAGAAAAACAGCGTTTTTTAGCCAAAAATCGTAGTTTTTCCTCTGTAAAACCAAAACTACTGATCCTAGAAGCTTTATTTTGGTCTCATTTTGTAGGAAATTTTATTTTCTTTAAGTCTAATCTTATTTAAAGTTTCGAAAAAAATGATTAAATATTTTTCAGAATTTTCACAAGTCAGGCTGCAACGCAAATCCTCGAAATTGCAAGCAACATGGGGAAATTTTTTTTTCAACTAATTTTTTGAGACACCCCCCTAAAATGTGCCAATAGACTTGAAAATGAGATTTGAAAAGTTTTAGCTTAATCGGATAATATTAACATGTGCCGCAAGGAGGGTAAAGTTACGAAAAACAGCGATTTTTAGCCTAAAATCGTAGTTTTTCCTCTGTAAAACCAAAACTATTCATCTTAGAAACTTTATTTTGGTTTCATTTTGTAGGAAATTTCATTCTCATTAAGTGCTATTCCATTCATTTTTGCTATCATGTCCAAAGCAAGGGCGTAGCTAGGGGGGTGCAGGTGGGTGCAGCTGCACCCCCCTAGATCAGAGTCAATGGGAGGTCACTGTGACATCCCATTTTATTAATTTTTTTGACAAACGATTTTGTCCCCTTTCATGCTTTTCATATTCAGTATTGTTTTGATATAAGCTTTATTGATTAATTTTAACTTCTTTGGTAACTGACGATTTTGCCGAATTTATTTGTGTATTTATTAATTTTGGATGTGCATTTGCTTTTTATTTGTGTATATAATTTATTTTAAGTACTTTAATTCATAAAACATTTAAAGTAAACCGTAAAATTTCATTCTAAATAAAGATGATGTTTTTCTTTTTTGCCTATTTCTTTGTTTACGTAAAACACGAGTTTTAAAAACATATCACTCACATTTTTATCTAATTTTCTGTATTACGTTTTGCATTGTGGTAAAATCATTTTATAAAAAACTACTGTTTTGTTCTTTCAGAAATATTTTATACCATCCATTGGTTTAAGGTGTGCATGACTAAATGAAGTATAGTTTCTTTGAGTTTATAATTTCTTCCTTTTTTTGTGCAAATAGAATTTCAAGCACTTTTTTCTCTTTCTTTCTTACTTTTTTCTTTCCGTTTTTATTGAAAAATTTGATTTTTATGCTAATTTTTGGGAACTTTATACAAACTGCGTTATTATATCTAGCATTGATTACTTTTCAGAAAATTATAGTAAGCTTTCCTGTTTTTGAGGAGAAAATTTTTAATTTACCGAATGAAACTCTATTTTACTGAATGATTAAAAAATCTATATATATATAAAATGAGTGTATGTATACTTGTTCTCTATACAAATCCACAGTTTGCGTCAGATTTTCATCAAACTTGGCACATAGGTTCCTCGATGCACTAGAATTCTCATAGGCGGGGTCTTGAAATTTTAAAAAATCTAAAAAGCTCAAATTCAAGTTTTTTGTCAAAAAATGACCCTTTTATATAGGAATCTAGCCTATTATTAGGCCTATTTTTTTAATCGACAAGAGCCTTTAGGTTATAAATTGATAAAATTTATGGTATTTAAATATTAGCATTTTTCCAACAAAGATTAAAATTAAAACAATGAATTTTCATTTCAAGGCTCACCTATTTCATTTTAGCATGAAATAAGTCAAAAACAATTAAACTGCTTTTTTTTTCTTTTCGACTGATAGAGATAAACCTTTAAAGCGAGAAAGTAATTTATTTCTGATTTATCAACCTTTCTACCTCGAGGCTCGGAAACAACGATTAAGAAAAACATAAATTTTTGAATTGTAAGTATATTTAGCTACCACTCTGCAAAAATGCCTCCGAAGAAACGGAAAGCAATAGGACAAGTTCATCCTAAGGCAAAAAAACGGCTGAAAAACGTGAAAATGAGAGTCCTGAGGAGAGAAATCGAAGACTAGCGACAGTGCACATTAGAGATATGACGGCTAGAGCATTAGAAAGCAATGAGCAGCGTGAGTATCGTCTAAGAGATCTGAGAGATAGAGCAACTAGATCAAGACAATCGGAGACAGTGAGTCAGCGTCAGTTTCGTTTAAAAGAATAACAAGAGAGAACTACTACATCAAGACTAAATTTATTTATTCTTGCGCCTGAAGGTGAAACTAAGAACGTTGTTTATGAACAAGTTTTGCGTTAAATTTTTATTAGAATTTTTTGAGAAGCTAAAGTTTTATATTAATACGCACCCGGGCAACGCCGGGCATAAAGCTAGTAAATAAATAAAATACAAGAATGCATACTTATCAATGTCTACCAAAAGAGACGTGAGGCATCACGTAAATAAGTAAATTAATTAATTGATGAAAAAAAAAATAAAATAAAGAAGTTCAGCCTTGCAATACTGTCTCACTGTTTTCAAATTTCATCAGCCAATTTGTATTGGATAAGAACTTTTTGGGCGGTCACCGTGACCTCCTATTAGGTTGCCACTGCTTGCACCCCCCTAACGTGAGTCCTGGCTACGCCCTTGGTCCAAAGTATTTATTTGGCATTTTTCAGGTTAAATTGTAGAGTATATCAAAAATAAGAAATTTTCATGCAAAAACCTAAAAGCATTACAATATTCAATTGCATTTATTTGATTATTGTTGGATTTACTTTGTCAATTAAAAAAGAGGTATTTTCGCGGTACTTTAGAAATAAATGAAACAAATTTCTGTGTTAAAATAGAGGAATTAAGGGGTTAAGACGGAAAGCAAAGAGTTAAAATGACAACAAAAGCTAATGCACCTTAAAACTTATACTGTTAAATTATGTAACATCATTTTACTACTCTTTAGCACTTAATGAGAATGAAATTTCCTACAAAATGAGACCAAAATAAAGCTTCTAAGATGAATAGTTTTGGTTTTACAGAGGAAAAACTAAGATTTTTGGCTAAAAATCGCTGTTTTTCGTAACTTTACCCTCTTTGCGGCACGTGTTAATATTATCCGATTAAGCTAAAACTTTTCAAATCTCATTATATAGTCTATTAGCACATTTTAGAGGGGTGCCTCAAAAAATTAGTTGAAAAAAAAAATTCCTCATGTTACTTGCAATTTCGAGGATTTGCGTTGCAGCCTGACTTGTGAAAATTCTGACAAATATTTAATCATTTTTTTCGAAACTTTAAATAAGATTAGACTTAAAGAAAATAAAATTTCCTACAAAATGAGACCAAACTAAAGCTTCTAGGATCAGTAGTTTTGGTTTTACAGAGTAAAAACTACAATTTTTGGCTAAAAATCGCTGTTTTTCTTAACTTTACCCTCTTTGCGGCACGTGTTAATATTATCCGATTAAGCTAAAACTTTGCAAATCTCATTTTCTAGCCCATTGGCACATTTTAGGGGGGTGCCGCAAAAGATTAGTTGAAAATTTTTTTTCCCCATGTTACTTGTGACCACCCTAGTGGAACATCCTAGCTTGATGAGGGACTTGTAACTAGGGGTCCCGGTTTCGATGCCAGTTGGTCGAAAATCCTCTCTGTTCCCCTAATGTTGACTGGGGCACGATAAATTAGTTGTGGTCCAGAAGTTCTCCAAATTGCTATTTCAAATTGATGTCTCTCGTGGTGGTAGTTCTTCAGAGGTTGCTCGACTCCTGGTCTGAACAAAAGAGCAGAGTTATTTTCATGCAGGGACGTCATTTCTAGTTTTTCCAGGGGAGGGGGGGGGGGGCAAAGGGTAAAAACTCAATACAATTTTCACCAGAAAACAAAAAAAAATCACTCTCACTTATATGTAAATACATTGATTTCTCAAAGTCAGAGGAGGGGGCAAATGCCCCCCCTGCCCCCCTAAATGACGGGCCTGTTTTCATAGTTCCATCCAACGGATTGAATGATGTTTAGAGATAGGTATGACTAGGTATGGAACCCTAAAGTATTAGTGTGATGTAATGTACATGAAATTTTGAAAGATGTATGGCATCTCTCCTTAAAATAAAATCCATAATGTTCCATTACATACAATTTTTGTAGGAGGACCACTTCTCATGTAAGGAGCGCACACTAATTTGAATGCCAGAAATTTCTTTTTGTTTTCTGAAGGCTTATTTTATTCTCTCCATCATGACAGACTTCTAATTTTGTGGGCCAATAAAAATATCTTCTTTTGCCTTTTCTTAATCAAAGTTTTGAATTTGAGAAAGCTACACCTTCACTGTCTAGAGTTTTTGAAAACTTTTTCCATAAACTGAGTTGATTGTGCAGTGTTGGCCGAAAAACATTGTTGATTCACAAGTTGTCGCTGTGATTTCTTTTTGCAGCCAAGAATAAACTTTTTCTTGATGATCATTCATTGTGAACTGCTAAAAATGTTTCATAAAATGTATAAAATGTAGGCAAATGGTGTATAGTACATTTATATATATATATATTTAAAACATTGTTATCTTCAGTCAAAAAGTCTAAAAAGCACTTGTTTTCATCTTAGGAACATTTTTTATGTTGGCAATATTATTTGAATTCAAGTAATGGCTTGTTTAAACGCTCAATTATTTGAGTCACTTAACTCAATAAATTACAGCATCAGAAATTTCATTTAATTAATTAAATTAATGACTTTTAATTATATTAAATAATAAATTACATTTTAAATTGGAGCATGAAAAATGCAGTTGTTGTGGGTGATTTTTTTTCTACATATTTTTTGCAATGTGTATGTATTTTCATGTATATGTATAAAATTTTTAGGGCTACTTTAGGAGGACAGACTTTTGTACCTGTGAGAGTTGGCATTCTTCCTCCTCCAGGTTTCAGCAATGATGTGAATTTACAGATTTTCTTGGATCCTGAATGCAGTGTTGTTCTTTTGGCAAGATTTCCATTAGATGCTCCAACAAGTCAAGTATGACGCTAGTTTGATTTTTCATTTATAATTTATAATTTTTCTGCTGGTATTTCTTTTTTCATTGTAATATTTTGCCATTTTTTATTGTACCCTTTCACTCTAAATTTGCGTTTACAAAGGTTTTAAAGCGAACTACGCTTTAACATCATGTGATTAAAGCTTTAGCACAATGTTGATTGGTAGAAATTTGTTTGTGTATGCTCTTATTATCATTGAAATACATATTATATGTTGGTATTTTCATTTTATGTTCGGGCATTTGGTCTTCAAGAAGAAGTGTTCTGTGCCATATATGCAAATCAGTTCGCCTGATATAAGAGGATGCATTCTCTGTAACTGTGATGTTCGAGGTTCGATGTTTGAATTCACAATACGTGAAGCTTTATTTACATTATATTGTTTTTTAATGTCTACAATAAAATGTTACTGTTAATGAAATTCCAAGTTTTGTTTTTCTATCTCAACACTGCCACTCTGCTATGTTGGAAAAATTCCAACATAGGTCATGGGCCTAAAGCATAGCTAAGATTGAAATGCTAAATGCAGTTGACTTCAAACGCCGTCTAGAATCGGAGCCTATGGGAATGGGGCCGATGTGTGCTGTTTAAATTGGAACTTTATTTCACGTCTTGAAAAGATGGATTTCGAAAGACAACTGCTGGTTTCAAACTCATTTCCGAAGTTAAATTCAAGGAACTATTCTACATGGAAGGTAGATATGAAAGTTCTTCTTATGGACAGAAACTGTTGGGAATTCATTGACGGCCAACCTGAATTACCCAAGGAATGTACTACTCAAGAAGCTAAAGATTTTAAACTACGGAAAGTGCGGTCATACACTTCAATTTATCAAAGTGTCGATAGACTGTTTCAACCATTAATAGCACAAACGGACGACGGCAAAGAAGCTTGGAATATTCTCAAAACGAACTTTGAGCCTACATCGCGAGCAAGAATAGCCGGACTGATAGATGAATTTTATGAAATTCGATTCAAACCGGATGAAGAAACGATTGGCATCTACTGCAAAAGACTAGCTGAAAAACGTGCGGAAGTTAAAGAAGCAGGATTTGAAATTCCTGAACTGCTTACCTGTTTTCAAATGATTAGAAGACTACCCGCTGAGTACGAAAATCTCGTTCAGTACTTGTATCGTCTTGAAGATAAGGAATTTACTGCTGACAAAATTGAATCACAGCTGATTGCAGAATCTGGTAGAATTCAACAGAAGCAAAAGGATAACGGATTGCAATCTGTCGAAAACGCATTTTCATCGGAGCAGAAACAGAAATTTAGCAGTGAAGCAAGAACGAATAAATCGGACTTTAAAAACAGTGGAGCTGTACTGGGTAAAGGAAAGAACTCGAATAACTCCAAACCCAATGGAAGAAACACAAGCGGTTATCAAGCGAATCAAAATAGAAGAAACTACGGGAAAAACATGTATAAGAACTATCGCAGAAAATCTCCTGTTGAAGAAAACAATGCGAAAGGTATGTTCTACAGCGAAGCTGGGTGCAATTCGAATGAAGATAGTTTGGAAATTCAGTCTACGTGCACAAGAAAAGAACATTTAAAATTGGATGAATTTCTCGTAGATAGTGCATCAACTTCGCATTTTTGTTCCGAAAAATCGTGGTTTGAAAACTACAGAAGCTTAAAATCACCTACTAAAGCCCTAATCGGTGATAAAAATTGTGAATCAGAAGTCCTGGGCATTGGTAATATTATTTTTTACATTAAGAATAGGAATCATTTTGTAAAAGTTAAATTGTTAAATGTATATTATGCACCTAACATGAGACGCAACTTAATTGGAGGTGCTAATTTATATTTGGCAGGATATAGGATAAACTGGGGTAACAATAAAATGATTGTGTATAATGAAAATAATGAATATTTTTTCACTGTAAATAGAGTTAACAAACTATACATTATTTATGGTTTACCTGAATGTCGTAAAAATGAAATTGATAAAATTGAAGAAAATTATCATGTTAAAGTAGATGTAAATTTAATTCATAGAAGATTTGGACATGTAAATGTACCTTTGTTAAAATCAATGAGTAATCTTAATTGCGTAAAAGGAATGGAGGAAATCACAGGTAATTTAAATTCATGCGGAATTTGCAATGTAGCAAAATCAACTAGACATTCTTTTAATAGAAATTATGATAGGTTAACAAGTAATATTCTTGAAAAAGTCTATATGGATCTGTGGGGTCCCGCGCCTGTTAATTCATTAGGGGGGAATCGCTACTTTTTGTCAATAATTGACGATTATTCGCGTTATGCTACAGTTTATACGATTAAAAGTAAAGATGAAGTGTTTGGATGTTTCAAATTATACTTAGCAAAAGTTGAAAGGGAAAAAAATGTAAAATTAAAATCAATCCGAACAGATAATGGCCTAGAGTTCTGTCATAGTAAATTTAAAGAATTTTTAGCCAACTTAGGAATTAAAGTTGAAAGAAGCTCTACATTTACGCCTGAGCAAATGGGGGTGGCAGAACGCTATAACAGGTCTGTAATGGATGGTGTTCGCTCAATGTTGCATGATAGTGGTTTACAAGAAAAATTCTAGGGGAAGCTTTACAAACATTTGTATACATTTCTAATCGTTGTAAACACAAAAATTCGAAAGATAAAACACCCATAGAACTTTGGACGGGATACAAACCAAGTGTGAGACATTTTAAAATTTATGGATCCCTTGCTTTTGTACATAAACTTAAGTTAAAAGAAATAAATTACAAGCAAGAGCCAAAGTCGGTATTTTTGTTGGTTACGCAACAGGTACTAGGGGTTATAGAATCTATATTACTTCAGAAAGAAAAATAGAGGAAACAATACACGTAAAAATAGATGAACGTAGAAATGGAGTTCGTGCTTTATTCGGGAAAGAAAAAATGTGCGAATACGTAATATTTAGAGACGAGGAGGATTTTATTGAACCTGTTTCAAGTGCGAAAACTAAGGTAGAGCCTAAAACTCATTCTGATGACGGAGGTGGAAAACCACAAACACTTGAATCAATAAATTGGAAAAGAATAGAGAGACCTAGAAAAATGAGTAAACGCATTGATGTTTATTACTTCACTCCTTCAGGGGAACGTTTAAGATCCATAAATGACGCGAAAAGATTTTGTGAACGGGAAAAAATAAATTCGAAAAGGATTTTTTTGTCTTTAAACCATTAAAGTTAACGAATGTGGATGAACATTCTGAAACAAATGAAGTTTTATCTTCAGCTGATTCGAGCGATGAGGACGAGACATTTAATGCAAATGATGTTCCTGATTGTCCTTTTCAGGACGAAATTCATAGTATCAAAATTCCAAAATCATTTGAAGAAGTTCAAACATCACCTGAAAAGACTGAATGGGAATCTGCCATGTCAGATAAACTGCAGATTTTAAACGAGAGAAAGATATGGGAAATTGTGGACCGCCCACCAAAAGCAAAAATTGTTGGTAATAGATGGGTATATTCCGTTAAAACAGATGAAAATAATAAAGTTAAACGATATAAGGCAAGATTGGTCTTAAAAGGTTGTTGTCAAAGACCAAATATTGACTTCAAAGAAAAATTCTCGCCTGTTATTCATTTTTCAATCGTTAGACTTTTATTTATTGTATATGTATCATATTTATGTTGGAGCCATGCACAAGTAGATGTTAAGGCTGCTTATTTATATGGTAATTTAAATGAGAAAATTTATATGTATCAACCAAGGGGATTCGAAATTAAAGGACAAGAAAATAAGGTTTGTTTACTGAAAAAAGCCATTTACGGTTTGCATCAAAGTGGTCGGCAGTGGTATTTAGAACTTAGCAATATTTTGAAATGTTTAGGATTTAAAAAATTAGAATGGGTAAATTGTGTTTTTAAGTTAAATAATAATGTAATATTGCTAGTCTATGTCGACGATATCATTATTTTTGGAGAAAATAATACTGTTGTTCAAAATGTAATTAATTTATTAAAAGGTAAATTAGACATTAGGGAGCTTGGTAAAGTTCAATATGTTTTAGGGGTTAATTTTGAAACATGTGGAAAAAACTTGTATTTGCATCAACAAACTTATATTGAAAAATTAATGATTAAATTTTGTGACTTACCGAAAAGTTACGTAAATTTGCCATTTAAAGAAGGCATAAATTTACCAGATAAAGTTAAAGGAGACGAAATTTGTGAAAATGAAATAATGGTAAAATATCCTTACAGGACTTTAATAGGATGTCTATCGTTCCTGTCGAACAGAACTAGACCAGATATTTCTTTAGCGGTAAATCTTATGTCTCAATTTAATAATGGTTATACCTACAAACATTGGCTAGTAGTAGCAGATATAATGAATTGTGTTTTTCAAACAAAAAATTATAAAATTAATTTATCTAATATTAAAGATTTAAGTTTAAAAAGTTTTTCTGATGCAAATTGGGGTAGTAAATTAACTAATAGACATTCCACAGGGGGATATTTAATTTACGTAGGAAATGTACCATTTCAATGGAAATCATTTAAGCAAAAGTGTATTGCGTTAAGCACAATGGAGTCTGAATTTATAACATTGTCTGAAAGTGTGAAAGAGTTAACCTGGTATGC
Source organism: Uloborus plumipes (assembly GCA_038373865.1). Taxonomy (NCBI): domain Eukaryota; kingdom Metazoa; phylum Arthropoda; class Arachnida; order Araneae; family Uloboridae; genus Uloborus; species Uloborus plumipes. The sequence continues at coordinate 33,290 of JAXGGA010006889.1, read as the reverse complement.
TAAAATACTTAAAGAACTGAATTTAGTTTCCACAGATTTTATACCAGAACAATCTTGTGACAATCAAGCGGCAATATATTTTACTAAAAATCACCCCGAAAACGTAAAAACGAAGCATATTGACATAAGATACCAATTTATACGGGAAATGTTCATAAATAACGAATTTAAATTAAAATATGTTAACTCCAAACTTAATGAAGCTGATTTTCTTACTAAACCATTAAGTAAAGAAAAGTTAAAATGGATTGCAAGTAAAATTTTTGTAATGTAAAAAAAAAAAAATGCATGAACTTTATTTCAAATGCCCGATGGGGCCAATATGTTGGTATTTTCATTTTATGTTCGGGCATTTGGTCTTCAAGAAGAAGTGTTCTGTGCCAGATATGCAAATCAGTTCGCCTGATATAAGAGGATGCATTCTCTGTAACTGTGATGTTCGAGGTTCGATGTTTGAATTCACAATACGTGAAGCTTTATTTACATTATATTGTTTTTTAATGTCTACAATAAAATGTTACTGTTAATGAAATTCCAAGTTTTGTTTTTCTATTTCAACACTTCCACTCTGCTATGTTGGAAAAATTCCAACATTATAGTTTGACATGTTAACTGTGCGGAGCTATAAAAAATTCATTGTACATGAGTTGGTCTAAAAATGGTGTACTTGTTTGTGAGTTTTGACAATGAATCTATAACTCATGAAGCAATGACTTCGGTGCTTTTTCTAATGTGTTATGTTTACTTTAAGTATTTTTATGTTTGTGCTCTTTAGTTATTGTTCTCTGTTTGTTCAAATGCATCGCCATTGGAAATAATTTTTAAAAAGTTTTAAGGATAAAGTCACAGATCAATGAATGGCTAATGCTGTAGTATTGCTCCAATTGCAATTATTTTCCAACACATTTTGTACAGATATACATTTATGTAATAAACCACTTTAAACTAATGATATGTTTTCATTTTTGATTCTAGTATGTTAAATTTTATGGAACTTATGCCTTTGGCTATGTAGTTGCTGTTCTGTTGGCCCTTTTTAGTGGACAAATGCATAGCATTGGAAAATCAGGTATTGTGCAGTACTTTTTTAACTTCTATTATTCTATTTAGTTTCATTGATATTTATTTATTCATAATCTTTTTTCTTTAGATGTATTGCCATCATTTCATCAAGTTTTTGGAAACTACCCAACATTTGTTAGTTTAGTCGTTGTGCCAAGTATATTTTATCACTTTATTTGGTATGAACTGCATTTTATTATTATTTTTTTTTTATATTTGATGAAACTTAAATGTCATTAATGCTAAAATTGATAATAAAAATCATTATAGAGAAGTACACTTTAACAAATATTTTGTTATTAGAATTTTTTTTCTAGTACAGTGCTGAAAAAAAATATAGGGTCAGGAAGAAAACAGCAGAAATGTTGAAGTAAAACAGTGTAGGTGGTCGTTGAATGAAAACCTCTGAAAACAAGAATCCTATTTAATATAAGTTATGGAAAAATTCATTGCATAATTAAGTATTTTTACTTCAACTTTTACCTCATGTCTTTGTGTTGAACATAAAGAAAATGCCGTACAAAATAATAAGGCTGCAATTGTGTAATGGTGAAAATAAAGTTAATAGCCAGCAAAATTGTCATGACCTTAATTGAACTTGATGTCATAGAGGGTGGGTCGGGGTAATTTGGGTATAAAAATGACCTACTTTGAGCTTTCTAGTCCTGTAAAAAAATTATATATATATATATTTCTTTTTCTTGTTTCATCTTAGCATTGTGACTTTCTAGAATAGTTTTTCACAAATTTCAAGTTAATAGATGCATTTGTATATTAATGGCTAATTAAGTTTCACTATACCTAAATTACCCCATAGACGGGGGAATTTGGGTATAGTAATGGTTAGAGAGCAAAGCCTGGTTTTTAACAACTGCCCTACTTAATTTTTTCAAACTTATGTTGAATGTAGGTATAATATAATTAATGAGCTAGTACAAATACTAATTTTTATGAGTATTAAGACAAATTGTAGGTTACAAATAAAAAAAATTCCAGGTTACAAATAAAACAAATTCTAGGTTATATACAAAAAAATTGCACAAAATGACTAATCAATTATGGAATGGGCAGTAGTTTTTTGTGAGAGAACATTCAAGCAAATTTAAAAAATCTTTCATTATAGTCTGGAACAGGAAATGTATCTGAAATCTGTCCCAACTTAACCCATTCAACATCATCCTCGTGCGGGAAAATGTAACGTTGACCGTCACCTTCACATTGCCTTAAAAATTTAACGCTATAACATTCTGGACTTTTAGGGTCTTGGGCAATTATTTGCCCCCTGAATTCTTTTTAATTTTTCCCACATTCACTCTGATAGTTTACTGAAACCCATGATTCTACATGGCTTGTATAAGGCTGGGAAAGGTTATCTTTACTTTTTACTTAAATTGTTTTCTCGAACTGACTCATCTTGATAGTTTTTGTAGATTTTTTCTTTATTTTAACAGGTTTCTCTGAAAGTTCTTTGAATCTTATAGCTTTAGGCACAATAGTGGGCTGCTTTTTTCGCTTTTGTAGTCTGTGAAAATAATCATTTGTCCTTCTGATTGGTAACTGAACGGTATACCCAAATTACCCCGTGTTTTTAAATCATTAATTACATGAAAACTAATAGTAATAAAATTTTTAATTTAATGACAACTTAGAGTAGACATATGTAATGTATACATAACTGAATTTGAAAAACATAGGGTCACATGTTCAATCGCAACACTATTTAGAAGTAGGTGGTTCGCATTACACTGCCATCTTCAAAAAGTTTAATTTATTTTTTATCAATTTCAATATAAGTGTTGGAAACATTTTTTCAGCATATTCTCATAGGTATGGAGGATGTTTATAACTGTGAATTTTTGTATCTCAAAGGATTATTTTTCATTTTTTTCAATAAAATGTAATTTATACCCAAATTCCCCCGATTACCCAAATTACCCTGATCCACCCGACTCAAACAATGTTATTAAAATGGCTTTTGGGACATTCTCAGAAGAACATTGTATGAATTTATTCAGTTCATTCTTATTCTTGTAACATTTCCCATTTACGTTAATGTCATTCACTAAACTATCCCATCAGTTCTTATTTAAATTGAGGACGTGACTTTTATCAAGCCAATTCAAAAAAATTCACTTTAACGACCTGACATTCACTATATTTTAAAACATTAGTTTCCTGTTAAATATTAATCTTTGTAACTGCTTTTAAAATTGTGAAATTTTTTCTTGTCTCTTTTCTTTTAGACTGTTTATGCTAATGGCTCCCTTTAGTAAGAAGTTATCATTCTATGCTTACTGCATCATATATGTGAAAATTCCTCATAATATGCTCATTGTTCTTGTCTGATAATTTTGCTATATGTTACCATTCGTAATGCTTATTACATTTATGTATTTTTAGGATTCCGGGTATATTGCCTTTCCTCCCAGCTCCAGATGAAGTAGTCCAGGCAGACAGAAGCTTAATGTCTACTTTTATATTAAGAACTTCCTTGTACCTCATTGCATGTGGACTTATAATTACTGTATATTCTACGCTAGAAGTATTATTTAAATGGACTTCCAGTTTTTGGATATGGATTAGACACAGGTAAAATTATAAAACCGAAGCACTTAGCAATCAAGGGGTTAAGCTTTAAAATTAAAAGTTTGGAGATAGTTCGCACAAATGTAGAAACAACTTGCACATCTGTTTAGGAACAAGAAATAATGCTAGTAGCAGTGGCAGGTGCTGTTAAAATATGCAGCATGATTTAGAAAACTTTTCAGTGGAAGCCTGTCTAGAGTATGAACTTTGTATATGTTTTACTTAAAACTTTAAAAAGAAAAGTCTGCTTATATCCTTTTGTTTCTCACTGCTTCAGTTAAAAATTTTCAAGAGATTGCTAATAGTTTTGAGTTGATGAGTTTTTTTTTAATACACAGAAAGCAGGCAAAGCTATCACATTCGTTCTTTTATTTTCAAATGATTCCAGTCATTTTGGATATTTCATGTGTTAAATGTAATTTTGATTTAAAAGTGTGGGAAGAATTTTTAATGTACTTGACCAGATTTATGTGCCTAAATTGGTCCTTAGGAGTGAAATATTTCCTAATCTGTTAAAAAATATGAGAGTTAAAAAAAGAATAAATGAGACAATAATAATAATAATAATAATAATAATAATTTTTTAAAAAAGCTGAAAAATAGTGAGACAAAAAGGAACAATTCAGAACTGAAATTGTTTTTAATCATTAAAAAAAAAATTTTTTTGAAATGAAAACAATAAAAATGTTTTTCATACTAATTTGTTTTCTCCTCAAGGTATTATTTACTAACTATGATTACAGTGTAATAGAGTTAGGTGGATATAAAGTATGTTCTACAGCAATGATAATAATGTAAAAGTTCTTTTTACCACCTGTGGCTGGCACTCCAGCAAGTATTATTACCTTATTTAACAATCAACTTTTTTTCTTGAAATGGCTGCAAAGTTGACTCTCTTCTTGAGGTTATTCTCTTCCAGAAATTGAGATATTTTGGCATTCTAAAGTCATATTAGGCTGTAAATTACCGCCTCAAAGCCAGTTACAAATAAAACAGTATATTCTTCTATTTTAAAACTTATTGTTATGGGATGACAAGACTCCCTTGAAACAGGATTGCTCCATTAAAAACCAGGCATATGGTCACTTAAATGATACAATTATTTGGAAACCAATGTTTAAAACACAATAAAATTGCTCAAAATTGAGAAATAAATTATTCTTTATTGCTCTTTATCTTTATATCTGAATAGTTAATACTGAGAGAACAGTTTTTAACTTTGCTTATACTTAATACCTGTTAATGTTTTTTTTTTTTTTTTTGGCAGGAATGTCTTGAATGCAACGTCAGTGCCCTTGGAGCAAACGCTGAGAAAAGGGGTTAAGATGTCCAAAATAGTGTTGTTTTATGGTGCATTATTGGCTTCCATATCTGCATATTTTTCAAGCTCAGTTGCAATAATTATGGCTTTCATTTATTACTTTCTGGTGGTATGTATTGTAATCAAAAGGAGATTATTATTATCTGAAGAAGATTATTATTTTCTTTTTTTACATAGTTTATAATTATTGAGGTATAACTTCTTATGAGAATTTCAATGTTTTCTGTTCCAAGTTGTTTGTTGTGAATTCAAATTCTTCTATAGTGTTACGTGTAAAACAGCAAGTCTTGTTTTATTGCGTAAAAGCACATTCCATTATATTGATAATAATCATGTGGTATTTAAATACTCAATAAAATATTAACGCCTATAAAATAAAAATTAGACTATGCTCTATAACAGAAGTCTCTACAGGCTCATTTTGTCATTCAGGGTGGTCAATTGCCCCTGCCCCTTGCTTTTAAAAATAAGTGTTTTAACCAAAAAGTGAATGTGCTTTTTATTGTTTTCCGAAAAAGTTGACCTTGAGTATATGCCCTTTGCCCCCCCCCCCTCCCTGAAAAAAAAAGGAAAATGATTGGCCTGGGTCTCCAACCTACAGCCTGCAAGCCACATCCAGTCCACAAATAGATTTTGTGTAGAAGTTTACAAAGAGAGAAAAAATAAGTTTATATATTTCCTTTTAAGCACCTTAAAAGAAACAAATCACAGAACATGTCAAAAACCACCACTGAGCATTTAATTTACAAAAATTTTGCCCAAGTAGCACAAAAAACGTTTTATAAACGTTTTTAATCCGTTGTCACAACGTTAATAACCATTTTACAACCTTTAAAAAACGAAGTGTGCTACTTGGGTGGGTATGTGGAACTTCCTCTAAATTCACAATCTGATCTAAAATATTGTTGTCTTGCCTCATCCCCATAAATTTACAATGTGGCCTTTGATGAGTTCATTAAGTTGGAGACTCTTACTCTATTCTGTCGGGGTTATCATAGAAATATAGAAGGGTACAAAACCACCAAATCTTAAAAGTAAAAAAAAAAAAATAAATAAAAATAAAACTTAAACTTACCAGCAAAACACTGCAAATGATGTGTTAGATGACACACTAGAGATAGCAAATAATAAGCAAAAGGCAATAAAGAATCTCTAAAAATCAAAAGCAAAATAAACAAATAAATAGGATTTTCCTTCGTTGATGTCAGGGATAAAATTTTAGCTGAACCAACTCCTTTTGCAATGAAATGAACATAGTATTGATACAGTTACATTTTAGCTAAATGAATCCAATCCAAAATACATTTCTTGCCTATTACAACTTTAACTCCACTAAATGCTAATGAAAAAAAAACTGAAAATTTTCTAGCGAAATCATTACCAATAGTCCAATCAAGTTTTGTTGTGAGCCCAATCCTTTGCCACTATGTGTGGTTTTTTCTTTATTGATTAACTGCAGAATTCTTCCTGGGTTATACTTCTTGTGTTTTTCAGTATGAAACATGTTGTATATATATAAATGTGTGTGTGTACTGAGCATGTCTGCTTTCACCTTCCTCTAAATCTCTCCCGAGGGAAATTTGAAACTGTCTGAATTTTGGCACCACATAAGCTTGTAAAATTGACACAACTTAAAAAAATAATGAGATTAGGTCATTCAACTTAAAGGGGAAAAAAAAAGGATTCTTGTAGAAAATATAACTTCTTGTTCATTTGCTCTGTATATTACATCCTTTTCCCTCTGTGTTGTGCTAAATTTGTCATTTATACTTTCTTTCCCCACCAGTTAATGCTCCTCCATGCCAGATGTAGGGCCGAAGAAGAAAGACGAGGGACCACATCTGCTACTTTGAGATGGTATTTCCATTTCTCATTGGTGCTCATGTATGCATGTGTAGTCATGCTTGTGTCACCAGGATTCATTGCTTGGTTTAAGAACTTGGAATTTTCCCTTCGAGTTCCAAATGATCCGTATAATTATCCCTGCACAACCATCATTCTTTGTTCCTATATTATTTGGGCATTGCCTGCTCCGTGCATTAACAGGTAATTAGTGTGATTTTGTTTTTGTTTTGTTGGGGAGGACTTGTTTCTAAATTAAATGGTTGTAATTTTTTATAGGAATTACTTGTTGCTTTAACTTTAAGCAAAAGTAGTTTTTGATAATTTTGTGAGTTTTATTTATATGCTCCCATGATCACACACGCTCTAACACACTCTAACACGCATTTTACTGGAAACTCACCTTTTTTAAAATCAAGTTAAATTAATAGGTAATGTTTGAGTTGTGACTTTTAAGATTAAAGTGCTCAATAGAAAAAGGAAAGAAATAAAAGGAATGAAGTAAAAGAACTAGTCTGTATGTCGGGCTTTTTTTTGAATGAAAATATACTCTTATTTTAAACTAAACTCTAACTGTAAGCAATACTACTACCATGAACTTCTGAATAGATTAGATGTCTAAAGCAGTGACATAATGCAGAATTTCTGATAGATTTCCGTGCACATTCAATAGCAAAAACTAATCTTAAACCTAACATTGGTAATGTGGTAGTTAAGCTTGAAAATTTTAAAGTATTTTGGTATGAACGAATGGTATGAAATTAGTTTCAAAACGAACATAAAAATGGATAGTTAAGCATGATTTACTTTAGGTATTTTCATGTAGGCTGCTTGAAATGAAATTTTAAATTTCTATGCGACAGTTTTCAATACTGAACTACAACATGTACATCAGCAGCTGCATATCAGTTACAATATGTATATTGAAAATTATGTAATAAAAGAATATTGTTCCAATTTGTCTGGCATAATGGTAAGCATATTAACTTTTCTTTTGCAAACACATGCACACGTAATTGATGTGCTTGGGAGAGGAAGGGCTTACGCGACAAAACAGAATTTCGAGTAATTGAAGTTCAAAGTTTTATTGTTGTAGTTGTTGCAGCTCTTGTTTTCTGGTTTTGTCATTAGTGTGCGTATGAAATTGGTCTATTGACATCTACTGTTTGATGTATTAAGTTTTATTTGCTTACCTGTATCCATTGCTTATCATTGTAGAGAGTGTTCATTTTTTAAAATGTAACTTAGCCCCTTCATCCGCCAAGCCCTTCAAGTGTAAATTAGTGTAGAAGAGATGAAAGCAATATTGTTAATTTTTCTAAACAATTTTCATATTTTTACCAACTGTTATCTTTCAGAATTTGAAATTTCAAGTTGCTAGCATTTTAAATATATATATATATTTTTTTTTTTTTTTTTTGAAAAATTCAACTGTTTTAAACCTTTTTGTCAGATTATTTTTCTAAAAGTTAAAAAATACATAACTTGTACATTTAAGTTTGATTTTTCTTTCTTAAAAGTATGTTAGTCAACAAAAACACTTTATGAATTTTTTATTATTGATTTAAATATATACAAATGCTTCCATTTAATTAGGGCTGACATCTATTTGAATTATTTTTCTAGTTAAGTTTGACCTCGGACAGATGGCATGTGACCTTGAAGCGGAACTGGACCGCTTCACTTTACTACAGGTAGCATCAGAATGATCACGCAGGCAGTAAAATCTATTATGAACTTCACAAGTCAGACTTTTTCTCGCTGTTCCAGCCTATTTTTATATGAAGCGGTCCCTTTTTGCCTCAAGGTCAAGCACTATATCTGCATGGTCAAGTTTTAACTGATTTATGCCTTATATATTTGTAACTTACTCTCTTAAGTCTACATGCAATTAAGTCAATTTAAGAAACATAAATCATGTGTGATTTCATTTTTTTTTTCTTTCCTTACTTTATTTACTTATTTATTTATGCTTGCTTTTCAGAGTCAATTATGGAATCACATCACATCTAGTTCATTCCATTGCAGTTATAACGTCTCTGTACTGCATCCTGTCTCTCTATAGACTGTTCTACATACTCTGTTCTGTTTTTGTAATTGTTTGGGTTCAACAAACGTATGCTTTTTATAGTAGTCCCTGGATCAAGTATGATTAATTTATTTGTCTGGGTTTTATGTTAATGTTGTAATTAATTGTTGTATTTTTTTTTTTTTTTTTTTTGAGTTTAATATTGTTTTTAAAGTCCCGTTTTTAAAAAAGTGATTTTTACATAGAATATTCATTCTAGTCATTTAGCAGAAAAGCTTGAAATTTTCATTTAAAAAGAATGCATTTGTCGTTTTTTTACTCAATGTTCATTCATAAGTTAACCATTGGCTGTTTTTGTGAAAATCATGCTGAAATGTAGTCATATTTTTATTTAATGAGTGTAATTTTTTGGTTGTCCAATAATTTTATGCAATAGTTTTGATTTTCCACTTTGAAATAGAGTGACCGTTCTAATCTCTAATCTCACAAGCTTGTTATTTATTTTCTTCAAATAAATATTTGTGTTTCAAAATATTCTAAAAATATCAGTTTCAATTTTCCTATACTCAAAATTATTCTTCTTATCATTTAATTCATATAATGTTTTTATGTTATGGACTTTTATAAAAGTCTTTCAGCACAAAGTTCACTTTCTAAATTGTTTTTGGGAATGTTTTAGTTATATATCTAATTTAAATGATCCTTATTAGTTTTCAGCACTTTTTATTTTTATGACTATTATGTTTCTCATGGCATAATAAAAGTTAAATATACTCTGCAATCACTATTAGGTACTAAATGAAATGTTTAAATGATGCATCAGCTGAAAATCAAAATTTTTACCAACTTAACATTTCAAGTGAATAAAAATTTAGTATTTTAAATCTTGTTTTTAAAACTCTATTTCGTTAATAAAGTAGCAATAAACGTTTTTGATTGGTTTTTAAATTTAATTATCTTTATTAATAGCTTTTTTGTGTTTGTGCACTAAATTGTTATTCCTAAGCTTGTGTTCCTTTCAGGGGTGCCCATCCCCCCCACCCAAGCTCAATGGCGCAAATTCCCTCCCAAAAATTTTCACAACCCTATTGTGATTTTTGTTTTATTCCCTCTTTTTTATTTTACTTATTTTTTAAATATTTATTTATATTTTTAAATTTTTTTATTTAATTTTTTTAAATTAAAGCTATTATTTTTTTGTATATTATTAATATTTTTAAAGTACTAATTATGCGCAGAATAGAATCGCTTTTTTTTTCCCTTTCAGAGATTCCAAGCACACACATATACACACAAAATAAATAAATAATAATAAAGCAATAACTTAAGTTAAAAAAAATAAATTAATGAGTAATTTACATTAGAACAATCAGTAAATAATTTAAGTAAAAAAATAAATTAATAAATAATTTAAATAAATAAATAAAACAGTTTAAAAATCCCCCCCAAAAATTTTGATGGCACAACTTGCGCCACAATCCCCCTCTGTGGGCACCCCTGGTTCCTTTTATAAAAATCTTCTTATTTGACATTAGGTTATACTAGTTATTTTGAAATTTTTATGTACATTTGTGATATGAGACTTTGTTTATTTATGAAAGCTCAGTTTTAAAGCATTTATTCATAAGTGTTTTCAATTTCATTTCAAACTTTTTTTTTTTTGCTCAACTGCTAATTATAATTTGCTACGAAAAATTTTGTTTATTTATTCATTCATATTGTTACAAATTTTGTAAATAGTTGTTGTTTTTCCTGCCTTGCATCATTTTCATTAGTTTTGGTTTTATCTGACGTCATGTTGCAAAAGTATCTGAAGATATCACTTTTATCACTTGTATACCGGCCCCGTAACACTTTGTAGTTTTTACACTTGCCCTAACTTTAATAAGCGTGAAGACATTTTCGCTCGGAGTGGTGTTTTTCTTTTTATTTCTAGCGTTTTATTGAATGAATTGTTTAAAGTTATGAATGATTTGGAATATTCCAGATATTACTAGAAAGTTGTCGGGAATTCTTTCCGTGTATAAATAGCTGGCCTTGAACACAAGTCAGTCAGTTTTTCTCAGATTGGATTATTGAGAGGCTCGTTTTTATTCGCTTTGGGCGAATGTTGTTTTTGCTTTTGTAATTTCTTAATTACTGTTCACGTTAGATACGTGGTGCTGCGTTACTGTTGAGAGTACTGTGTACTGTTTGCTGCCTAATTGCTGGATGTTTAGCAATTGTTTCCTGCTCATATTGTAAATAGTGTATAGTATACGTGTAAATAAATTTATAGTTACTTCCTCAAGATTGGACTGCTCATTTAAAGAAAGTTGAAGGTGCTACGGACTCGTTACAATTTTGGCGCCCAACGTGGGGCATCTTCAAGGACTTTCTTGGAATTTTCTGTGAACTTGGACTTTTCATCCTGAGGACTTTTTGACTTCAGAATTTTATGGTGATTACTCGAGCAATGGAGGAACAACTGAAAAAACTTCTTGACGCGATCAACGCTGTTAAAAGTGACATGACTGCGAATCAAGAACAATTAAAAAATGACATGGCTGCGAATCAAGAACAATTAAAGAGTGATTTAACCGCAAGCATAACTTCAAATCAAGAGCAAATAAAGAATGATATGGCGACTCTGGCTACTAATCAAGAACAATTAAAAATTGATCTAGCTGAAGAAATTAAAAGCGATTTAACGTCAATGAAAAGTTTGGTGGAAAGTAAATTTACCAATGTGGAAAATAAAGTGGAGGCTCTAGAAGAGAAAGTTGACAGCGTTGAGAATCGAATCACCACAGTAGAAAACCACGTGGAAAAGAAAATTAAAGAGCTTGAATCGAAGTTATCAGCATCCTCCAACAACTCAAGTGACTGCGTAGCTGCAGCTGGAACTTCTCGTCCATCCATCAAACTGGCCACGTTTGACGGGAAGACCTCGTGGAATATTTACAAGAAGCAGTTCCTCATCGTTGCAGAAGCAAACTCCTGGGACTCTTCCACGAAAGCCTGTCACCTTGCAGCCTCGCTGAGAGGGGATGCAGCTGACATACTACAGACCTTCCCAGAGGACAAGCACCGCGACTTCGATGCCTTATCATCGGCCTTGGAGCTTCGCTTTGGCGGAGCATGCCAAAAAGAATTCAGCCAACTCCAGCTGAAATCCCGACTCCAGAGGGCCGGAGAGACTTTGCAAGTTTTTGCAGCAGACGTTGAGAGGCTTTCCCATCTCGCCTTCTCGAACTGTCCTTCGGATATTCGCGATAGCCTGGCCCTGAACTACTTCATAGACGGAGTGCGAAGTTCAGAAATTCAGACGGCTCTCCGGATGGCGGACATTAAAGATCTTAAATCCGGTCTGGTGTACGCAATGAAGTTCGAGGCTGCACAGCAAACATCCCGCAAGGATCGCCATACAATCAGAGGCGTGGAAGTGAGTTCTCCGGATTCGAACTTAACTCGTCTCTCGGAACTTGAGCGACAAATGAAAGAGATGTCGGGGACCCTGAAGAAGATCGCGGCTCGCCAAGACCAAAGTAGACAACCACTGAAGTGCTGGAAATGTGGCGGTGAGGGCCACGTACGAAGGAACTGCGAAGCCCGCCAAGAAACAAGAGGGAAGAGCACCTCTCCCTCTCCAGCTCAGGAAAACTAAGCAATGGCAATCTCGCGGGGCGGAGGTCGCCAAATTGGAATGAGCCCCATCCCAAAGTTTTCCAGATTTCCTCAAGAAGTGGCGGCTGCAACGGACTCTTCATTTACGCATATGTGAATGGGTTTCCCTGCGAAATGATTGTGGACACAGGAGCCAACGTTACCATAATTAAGACTGATGTGGCTCGTCAATTTGGACTCAAGATCTTATGGACGCCGCCCTGCGTTACTCTCCAAACTGTGACAGGTGACAAAATCGAGATTGAAGGAAAAGTGAACTTAGAAATAATGTTCGGGAGCGCCACTTACCATCACACGGCATTCGTCGCTGACATTACAGATCCCTTCATTCTCGGACTGGACTTTTTGAGAAAATTTGATTTTTCTATCGACTTTAAAAATAATGAGCTGCACTCGACGAGGGAAGACATAGCAATTTTCAACACCGAAAATAACTTAAAATCCGCTCATCAAATAATAGCCCAAACAGATTTATCGATTCCCTCTAGATCAGAAGTACTAATACCTGGCTCCCTCAAGGAAAACAACAGCTTTAAATTCGGCCTCATTGAATATCCTAACCAGAGTAATAGCCCAAAAGGAGTACTAGTGGCATCTACGCTTGTGGACCTTTCAAGGAATGCAGTTCCTGTGAGAGTCGCCAATGTAAGTGAAAGACCGAGGAATATTAAGAAAGGAGAAGTGTTGGCAACTTGTACTCCCGTAAACTGCATCATCAGAAGAATTGATTCCTCCGAGACTGTGTCTTCCGAGTCCTTGACTTCGAAATTAATTGGGAGTGCACCATTATCGAAGGATCAAAGATACGCTGCGGAAAAATTGGTGGACAACTTCAAGCAGGTGTTTTCATCTACATCCGAGGATGTTGGTCGCACGAATTTAACGCAGCATAGGATCGACACTGGAGATCATCCCCCTATCAAGCAGCATCCAAGACGACTACCGTTCGCCAAGAAGGAAGAGGTTGAGATCCTCTTGAAAGAGATGCAGGAGAATGACGTCATCGAACCCTCATCCAGTCCTTGGGCATCCCCTATCGTCTTGGTCCGAAAGAAAGACGGCTCCACCAGATTTTGTGTTGACTACCGACGCCTGAATGACATCACCAAGAAGGACAGTTACCCTCTTCCACGGATCGATGACACTCTGGACACCCTTTCCGGACACAAGTGGTTTTCGACCCTGGATTTAAAGAGCGGCTACTGGCAGGTGGAGATACACCCCGACGACCGAGAGAAGACGGCGTTTACAACCGGACAAGGCTTGTGGCAGTTCAAAGTGATGCCCTTCGGCCTCTGCAATGCACCAGCCACGTTCGAGCGTCTTATGGAATCAGTGTTACGAGGACTGTCTTATGAATCCTGTCTTGTCTACTTGGACGACATTATCATCATAGGACGCAGTTTTGAGGAACATTTGGCTAATCTTAGGAAGGTGCTGCAAAAGCTTAAGGAAGCCAACCTGAAGTTAAGCCCGTCCAAATGTAATTTGTTCCGCCGTGAGGTGAACTACCTTGGTCACATTATCTCTTCCGAAGGTGTACGAACAGATCCAGATAAGGTATCTGCAGTCAAGAATTGGAGCCGCCCCGAAAATGTCCATCAGCTGCGAAGTTTCCTGGGGCTCTGCACGTACTACAGGAAGTTTGTGAAGGGTTTTTCCAACATTGCACGACCTTTGCATAAGCTGACGGAGAGCAAACAAAAATTTGAATGGTCCAAAGAATGCGAGGATGCATTTCTACAGCTGAAGGAGGCTTTAACATCAACGCCTATTCTCTCTTATCCTCAGCCTGAAAAATCCTTCATACTTGACACTGATGCGAGCCACGAGAGCGTTGGAGCTGTTTTATCTCAAGAAATAGACGGTAACGAACATGTCATCGCTTACTGGAGCAAATGCTTATCCAAGTCGGAGCGAAATTATTGTGTCACGAGAAAGGAATTGCTCGCCATAGTTAAAGCTGTAGAACATTTCCATCATTACCTCTACGGCCGTAAATTCCTGCTCCGGACCGATCATGCCTCTTTAACTTGGCTTTTGAATTTCAAGAATCCAGAGGGCCAGGTAGCCAGGTGGATACAGCGGCTCCAGGAATATGACATCGAGATTAAGCACCGAAAAGGTTTGTCACACGGTAATGCTGACGCACTATCAAGAAGACCTTGTTCCGAGAACTGCCATTATTGCTCCCGAATTGAGAGACAGTACGGGACGACAATCCCTACTGCCTGTCAAGTTACTGCTACTTCATCATCTTCAGATCCTGATCCATGGAGTGACGACCAAGTTAGAAAAGATCAGCTTGAAGACCCAGACCTAAGGCCTATCATAGAGTTAATGGAAAAGGACAGTCGGCGACCTAGTTGGCAAGACGTTTCTATCTACAGTCCTGCAACGAAAAGATACTGGGCTCTATGGAAATCTCTCCAGTTGCGAAATGGCGTCCTGTATCGGAAATGGGAATCTGACGATGGTAAAGCATTCAAATGGCAGTTACTACTTCCCAGATCAAGAATTCCAGACGTTCTAAAGGAGTTGCACAGTAGTCCAACTGGAGGACATTTTGGTGTGTTGAAAACCCTCTGCAAGGTTCGAGAACGCTTCTTCTGGAGCAAGGCGAAGGATGACGTAGAGAAGTGGTGTCATTCTTGTGACGCCTGTGCTGCCCGTAAAGGACCGAAGAGAAGAAGCCGCGGGAAGCTACATCTTTACAACGTAGGAGCTCCTTTCGAACGAATCGGGATCGACATTCTTGGTCCTCTACCGAAAACTACTGATGGGAACAAATACATCCTCGTTTCCATTGACTATTTCACCAAATGGCCCGAAGCATATTCCATTCCGGATCAAGAAGCTACCACTGTAGCAGAGACTCTAGTCCAGCATTGGATCTCGAGATATGGGACACCTTTGCAGATCCATTCCGATCAGGGGAGAAACTTCATCTCTGCTGTGTTTAAGGGCCTATGTAAAATCCTCAAAATTGAGAAAACTCGAACGACACCACTACACCCACAATCGGACGGCATGGTGGAGAGATTCAACAGGACAATCCTTAATAATCTCTCGCTTATGGTCTCCAAAAATCAACAGGATTGGGACAAGAAACTTCCTCTGTTCCTGCTGGCCTACCGCAGTGCTGTCCACGAGACCACCGGATATTCCCCATCCCAGATGCTCTTCGGCCGAGAGCTTCGGCTGCCTTGTGATCTCGTCTTCGGTCTCCCTCCAGATGCGCCTTCATCGCCTGAGGAGTACGTCCAGGATCTCCAGGCCCGGTTGGAGGACGTTCATCACTTCGCACGGGAGCGAATCAACATCGCGACGGAGAAAATGAAGACCCGATACGACACAAGGTCCACTGGCCATGACTTTCAAGAAGGTGACAAAGTATGGCTATGGAATCCCATCCGACGTAAAGGTCTGTCACCCAAATTGCAGTCGCATTGGGATGGACCTTACACAGTTCTCCACCGGCTGAACGACGTCGTAGTGAGGATCCAGAAGTCATCACATTCAAAACCTAGGGTTGTACATTATGATCGGCTAGCCCCATACTATGGCCATAGTTCGTAAATTAAATGTAAAGCTACCATGGTAATTTGTTTGTAAATTTTGTATATAACTTTTGCCTTTAATTGTCTGTAATACTACTCCATCAATGTTATTATTTCCTTCATGTTCTCATTGTTATTGTTTATCATGTTTATGATTGGTCATCATGTAATATGTGCACCTGTAAATTTTCCCTTGCTTCCTTTCTGGGGATTGTACTGCCCGGGACGTGCAGTCCTTGGGAAGGGGGCAATGTTACAAATCTTGTAAATAGTTGTTGTTTTTCCTGCCTTGCATCATTTTCATTAGTTTTGGTTTTATCTGACGTCATGTTGCAAAAGTATCTGAAGATATCACTTTTATCACTTGTATACCGGCCCCGTAACACTTTGTAGTTTTTACACTTGCCCTAACTTTAATAAGCGTGAAGACATTTTCGCTCGGAGTGGTGTTTTTCTTTTTATTTCTAGCGTTTTATTGAATGAATTGTTTAAAGTTATGAATGATTTGGAATATTCCAGATATTACTAGAAAGTTGTCGGGAATTCTTTCCCCGTGTATAAATAGCTGGCCTTGAACACAAGTCAGTCAGTTTTTCTCAGATTGGATTATTGAGAGGCTCGTTTTTATTCGCTTTGGGCGAATGTTGTTTTTGCTTTTGTAATTTCTTAATTACTGTTCACGTTAGATACGTGGTGCTGCGTTACTGTTGAGAGTACAGTGTACTGTTTGCTGCCTAATTGCTGGATGTTTAGCAATTGTTTCCTGCTCATATTGTAAATAGTGTATAGTATACGTGTAAATAAATTTATAGTTACTTCCTCAAGATTGGACTGCTCATTTAAAGAAAGTTGAAGGTGCTACGGACTCGTTACAATATATTATATTCATCTTACATGCGTTTTTGTTCTACTAAAATTGATTGATTTTATCATTTAATGTAAATCTTGCTTGTTCCAACCAATTCTAAAGATCAAACATCATTTGGGATATTCACTTGCGTGCTACAATTTATTTCCTGTAAATTACAATCGAGTCTTGATAACTCTGAGTCTTATAACTCGAATATACCTTTACCTAGAAGTTTTCATTGGGTCCTAAACCCTTTAAAAGCTTGTAGGAACTTCATTTAACTCAAGTTACCAATAGCTCAAAGCTTTTGGCGGGGTCTTTGGGACTTCGAGTTAATGAAACTTGATTGTTTGCTGTTTAAGTTTATACCGTTTAATTTGTAATTGCAAAGAAAAAATAAGCTATCTGGTTTTCTTTAACTTGTTACTATCCAATAAACTTAGTTTAAGTAATGATAAATTTAAAAAAAATGAAAATTGATTGTTGTAAACATAAAGATTTTGTTCTTATGTGTACTGCTTTACATTTAGCAAGGATTTATTTATTGTGTATATATTAATTAAAAGAGTGTTTGTAAAAAGTTTTTTCTTCTTAAAAATAAATATAAAAAAAGCACTTTAATTATAATGCACAGATTATACCTTTAGTAATTTTCATGTTACTTTTTAAATATTTTCTGGAATGGTTTTAGAAAGCAACATCAAGCATGCTAATTCCATTATAATGCTTTCTTATTCTTGCATTGAATGGAAATACATAGTTACATATTTTTTGAGCTTCCTTTTGATTTGGAATTGAGATAGGGAAGGATTTTTTTTTTGCTCTATGAGATTAACATCAAAACTCTGGATTGTGTCTGTTTTAGAATTCAAATTATTATTATTAAATGTGCTAAAATTAATTTCATATTACTTATTTTTACTTCCTTTTACGTAGTAAAGGAAGTATTGTGATCGCGAAAAAAAAATCACTCAAATTTGAGTCTAAATTTTGATTTTGCTCACCCCCGAATGAAAATTCCTTAGTTTTTTTGACCTGTCAGCACGTGTATATGTACCTAGCAACATATAAGCAGCCGAAAAATTTTTTTCAACCACCCCCGAGTTAATTACGACGAGTTTTCTCGTGACGTCTGTATGTACGTGTGTGCGTATGTGGGTCGCATAACTCAAAAACTATATGCCGTAGAAGCTTCTAGCTTGGTATGTAGGCTCTGAGGATGGTCTAGTTGTGCACCTCCCCTTGTGGTTGCATTTGAATGTTCCCAAGGGGGTGTTTTACCCCTTTTTTGGGGTAAATCAGTGTTAATTTCAATGCAGACTCAAGTGATATGAATTGGCGCGACCACTTGGCGATATGTCGCCAAGCTTTTGGTCGCCGTTTGACGCCAACTTGGCGACATATCGCCAAGTTGGCGACAAATTTGGCGAAAAAAATATTTTTCGAATTTGGGTTCAACTTGGCGCTATTGGCGATATTTTGCGAAAAATTCACTGAATGATATTAAAATCAGCAATATTTAGAAAATTAACCATTGCAAAATATTTTTTGCATTGTTTCGTGGCAGATTAGGGGAGTAAATATTTGAATTGTTACCTTGCTCACTCCAAGCACTTTTTTTAACACTTAAGGCAACTACTAA
Source organism: Uloborus plumipes (assembly GCA_038373865.1). Taxonomy (NCBI): domain Eukaryota; kingdom Metazoa; phylum Arthropoda; class Arachnida; order Araneae; family Uloboridae; genus Uloborus; species Uloborus plumipes. The sequence continues at coordinate 14,732 of JAXGGA010006889.1, read as the reverse complement.
GAAATTTACACGTAAAAGGAAGTAGTGCAATACCAGATTTTTTTTTTTTTTACTTTTAATTTTTATTTATTTATTTAGTTTCTATTACAACTTTTATAATGTTTATAAATGATTTATTACCAACTGTGCAAACAATAATTTAGTCAATCGCAATTTACTTTTTCACTAAACCATATTCGAATGCTTTTTTGACAAATTTGAAAAATTTTCGAAATTGGAGAATGGCAAAAAAAAAAATATCATACTTCTGCTTTAATTGAATGAAATAAATTTAAATCAACTTTTAAAGTTTTATCGTAGCCAAAGGATATTTTAGCTGGTCTTTATTTGAACTACATCTGTACCTCAGAGCTAGACTAGTGCAAGCCCAAAAATGGCAATTTTGACTTCTGCATCGTATGTCAAATTTTATGCTACGTTAACCCATGAGAACGTTATTCTGTAAAATAATTTCTCCTTCACAATTATTCAGAAACTTCAAAAGAGCAAGAGTCCCATTCTTGGCGTGCATCAAATAACATCCTGAAAAGTAACCAAAATTAACTTATGTTAGTCTGAGGTACAGATGTAACTGATGCAAAAGAAATGTTAACAAAAATATAAATGCAATGCTAGTGATTTCTTACTCTTATCTTTAAATATGCTTTTAATAATGGGCTGTAAGAGCAGGTTTACGGACAAGAGTTGCATACAAGAGTTGCTGGTTGTAAGAGACAATTTTTTTTACACAAATGAACAAAACAATACAAATGAGCTTTACAAACTTAATTTATATTGAACTTTATTTATATTAATCCTGTCATTATAATTTTCAAACTGGAACTACACCACATACCTGTTTAAGATGTGTTTAATTTCTCAAAATTTTCTTCTGTTCTTAATGTATTAATTTCAAAGTTTGCTTTTAATTTTTAATTGTAAGTTTTATTTTACTTACTCTACTATACTGCTCTGCTAAGCGCAAAAGTGGTATCTGCAGACCATCTCAAACTGAGATATTGCTGTTTAAACTTTTATGCCTCCATGTATTTCATTCAGTAGACACTTTAAAAAAAAATTTTTTTTTTCAATATTTCCCGCTCTCAAATAATCATAAAACATTGCATTAAAGTAAAATACGTTATAAAGAACCACCTGGTGACAATAAGTTAATTTTGCTAAAAAGTGCAGATATGACTTTTTTTGCATAGCACAGCTCTATGTCTGTACCTCAGAACCAGACTAACGTAAGTCCATTTTCGTCATTTTTCGGTAGAGGGGAAAAACGATTGTCGAATACATCGTTTTTCCCCTCTACTGAAAAATGACGAAAATGGACTTACGTTAGTCTGGTTCTGAGGTACAGATATATGCTACAAAATATTTTTGTATTTGTTTCAATGTATTTTAGTGTGATTGTCAGAATTCAATTAAGTACTATTAAGTTTTGCAGATTTTAAGAACTAATAAGCTAAAAATAGTTTGTAGTGCACGAATATAGAACTTTTTTTCTTTACTGAAAGTTTAATTAAATTATTTTAGTTCTTTAAGAAATAATTTGGAAGAAATAGTTGTTGAGAGCTCAAGTTTGATATATATATTTTTTTCAATTTTTCACTTTATCATTTTTTAAGATTAATAGTTGACCCCAGTGTTAGAAATAAGCAATCCTTAGTCGCAATTCAGGACCAAAAATTTTAGTTTGGTGCCTAGACTTCCAACCCTAGGTGCCAAAATCGTTGCCTAAAGCTTTGGTTTCAGTGAAGCTTATCTTTTCTGATTTTAGACCTGTGATTGACGTGTACGATGAATTTGTAAATTAATATTAGAATACAATCAACTTTGTCTTTAAATAAAAAAACATTTTCTCATGTATATTTTGCAGATCTTTTTAAATATGCTATCGATAATGGTAACATTTTCACTTAATATTTTTCTAAAAAAATATTTGGATGCATATATATTTGATTCAGTAAAAATGACATCTAAGTTGTTCATTTTGATGCCTGCAAACTTTTACTAGGCGTCATCATGACACCTGGGTTTGAATTCTTACTTCTAACATTCTGGAGTTGACCAACTAGTAACAATTACAAAAAATTGCATGTTAATTTTGATATACATAATCTTGAGTTTTCTTTCTTTATCTCAGGAAGTTTCTTTCAAACTTGGGTTTTGCAAAAAAACTTCAGTGGTTACACCGGTAGAGTGTGGTAACAGCCAATCTTAATATTTTTTGGCATAGCTACTTAAGACTCAGTAGTCAAGAGTTTCCCATTCATTGCCTTATGTTTGTTGCAATTTTTAAGCTCTCAATAAGTTCTTGGTTATTTCCTACTTTTTGTTATTATTCTGCTTTAAATCTTAAATTATTTATGTTTACCCGTGTGCTGTGTTTTAGTTCTGGAAGCTGCTTTTTAGAAATGAGATTTCTAAAGACTTAACATTCCAAATATGTTTTTACTATTGTTGTTGTTGTAATCACTATCTGTTAATAAAAGGTACTGTTTTCTTTTTTAACATGTGCTTGATTATTAATACCTGCTTAAAGTTTACAAAATTTGTTAGTTGAAAATTTGTTTGATGTTAAATGCTGACAGGATGCATAAAGGACTTCTTCAACCCAAACTAGAAATAAAATAAACTAAAATTTATTTATTTGAATTAATATTAAAGTACATAAGAGTGTGATTGATTAGATTTTTACTTACGTGCATATGACCTATTTTAATTAGTCTAGGCATAAGTTAGCAAGTAACATAACAAATTTATTTGTGATATAATTAGCACATAAATGTAAGAATTTTAAAAGCATTAATGATTTTTTTTTTCATTGTAACTAACACTTGAGATTCTTTATGCAATCTACTAACATCGTGCAGAAGAAAATGTCAATAAATATTGAATTCTGTGCAAAACTATTTTTATTTAGTTATCAAAAAAACTCACAAAATGCTGATATTCGTAATCAACAGTAGTGGTTTAGTATTCAGGTTGGAAAGTATCATTCATAATTGTTCAGAAGAATTATACCTTTTGTGATGAATATGCTACATATATACTTTTTCCACCGCACCCGACCTCTTAACTTGTAGCCTTGGTTTTCAACATGAACTTTGTATTGTTCTTTCCAATGGTATTTCCTTGTGTATCATGAAGTTCATGCAAATTTTGAGACAACCTGACAAGTATCTTCTGTTTAAAACTATGACTGTCAGATTCAACAATTATTTCTGAAGAAAACTTAAGGTAAGTTCCTGAAAGTATTATATGTCTTAAAATATTTTATACATCATAATCTCTTATGGTGCTAACGATATTGACCTAAAGTTTGTTAGGTGTAGGAAAGAAGGTGAAAAAAAGAAATAATAAATATATATGTTTACACTTTAACTGCCCGACTACAGGAAAATTTGTAGCATGTCATTTTAGCTAACAAAATTGACTTTGCATTAGCTTGTAGTTGATACATTAGCTGTTTTCATACAGATTTGGATTCATGTTTTGTGTACTAACATTAATATGGATATTTGACTCTTGTGAAGGTACCAACAAATCAAAGCTGGTCGACAAGTACAGTTTTTAGCCTAACTCATATGCTGCAAATTTTTCACAACTTAGCAGACAACGTGTTTTGAAAGCAAAAAAAAAAAAAAAAAAAAACTTTCCCTTTTTAATTTTACTAAAGTGATTTAAATGTCCCAACTTTTGAAAAAGAAGAATGTTCAGCAGTCTATTTCAAATCTTTATTTCCAAACAACTCATTTCTGATTTGGAATGTTAAACAGGTTACAAACATTATTTACAATATCAGAAGAAAATGAGTCCTCCTTTTAAAATAAAGGTGATACAAACTCTTTTTGGCTTGTAAAGTAGTTTCCATAGGAAACTGAACAATTTTCAACTGGTGACTGGAACAAAAAATGTTTGCACATTCGTACCATTCATAAATAATTCATAAATATCAAAACTAATCAACTAATACTTTTTCTGATGGCAGACAACAATTCTTTCTTGTATTATTTTGGCAGATTAATTTTATAGCATAAACAGTTGAACATTGTTAAAACAAGCAAGTATGAAATTGACTCTAATTCATTTTTCATTACATTAGAATCCTTCTGTGAGATTTCAAATAAGGAGTTTTATAGTCCCATAAAATTTAAATTTTCTTGATTTTCTTTCTTTCGTATCTCTTTCCAAACAAACTTTCATGAAATTTTTATGTATAAAATACACAAATACTCAAGACATAACGCATGCTTTAAAGCTAAAATTTTTAAAATATAGCATACATAAGACACTATAAAATCAATGATTTTTCGGAATTTCAAAATCTGTTTTTTCTAATATGCTGTATTAGAAAGCAATTTTCTAGCTGAATATATGCTATATAGCGGTATGATATGTTAAAGCAACAGTAGGATGAATATCTCACTGTTATTCCTAAGATTAGGTGTCTTACTGTTGCTCTGATGCGATAATATGTATAAGTTTTAAATAATTTTTTTAATGTTTAGCAGAAAGCCTTTAGTCGAACTGAGGCAGATCTGCATGCAAAACACTACCATCAGCTTGGTTACACCAATCCAGAGACTGCAGTTTCTTCCTCGTTAGAACTCATCAGTCTGGAGAGTCCTAATGAAGATGAAACTTCACTTCACACTCTCCACACTTCAGGGTCCCCCGTACCTACCACAACTCGTGGTTCAACCGGGATGGGGCCCTGAAGAGCGCTCTGTTCTTTTTGAACCAGAACCAAGGGCCGAGCAAACCCTTGACCCGGCACCCCCAGTGGTATCGTTTCACTTGGAGGACTTTGTGACCACGACATTTTTAACGCCCCCCAGACACCATTAATCAAGACGGTGGATCTTTGATCGGCTGGGATCGAACCCGGGACCCTCCGGTTACGAGTCCGACTCCTTACCGATCGAGCTACCATGGCCCAATGAAGATGAAACTGCAGTCCCTGGATGGTATAACAGAGCTGGTGGTGTATTGCATGTAATTTTTTTATGGATTAGTTTTCTGACATGATTTCAACTGAATCCTGAAGTTTCATATTCGGAAAGTTTGTTAGTCTTCCCATGATTTTGAGAGAAACTATATCTACTACAAGCAAAAGCTCAACTTCTCACTTCTCTTACCAACTGAACCTTTTGTTATGTATCAACAATTGAGTTTTTAATTCTGTTCTCCCATATTTAAGGACAAACATCAATCTGAATCACTTCGCAGTTTTCTTTTGTGGACCATCTTGCGAACAACAGATATAAATATGATAAGATGTTTCATATGTGTTTTAAAGTTTTCACTGCTAATTGTGGCAAATATTTTATCACATGATGAAAAATAAACTTCCTATGATGTAGCTTTAATTTTGAGCTGCACACAGATCTTGAAGAATATTCCAAAGGAATTTAACCATGCATGTAAATAACTAAATTTTTGCTGATTAATTAAAACAACGACTGAATATTCTATATTCAGTGTCAAATCTTGAAGATTTTTTAAATGATACATATTAAATTAACAAACTACTGTCAAAAGGTTTGAATTGTACCTGAAAGAATAACAACTATCATCACTCTTTATTAACATTAACTCATTTACTTCCAATTTCTATGAACAGAATAAGTTTAATGTACTTTTTTTTTAAGTTAAATGGACTTAACAACGTAAAACAAAAGTTCTGTTTTTCCCTAGAGTTCATATTAACAAAGTTCAATAACATAATTATTTTTATACCAACATAATGCAGTGAAAAATTAAAATTATTCAAAAGGTTTGCCGACGTTGTAATTCCAATTTGGAATTAACACTGTTAACAAACTTGGAATATACATAAGTAATCATTTTTGAAAGTAATCATCAATTTTGAATTTTCCGAAAATTACAAGAAACTGATGAATGATGACTCAAAATATTTCATTTCCTCTCTTGGTAATTCCTGCACCGAGGATCTCTTCGTGTTTCTTTCCCAAAGATCTTAAACCAAAACAAAGTCAATGAGAACGAAAATTATGAGATTCTGTGTCCCGAAAAAGATCTTCAACTCGTGGGGGAACCGCATTTATTCCCATCTCCCGGCATGCACCTACCCCTGTCGTCCATGAAGATAGTGTTCTTGGGACAATTGTGGATGAAACCGTCGAATTCGTCGCTGTCTTCGGCTGGTACGCAAACCAGGAATTTGGCACATTCTTTTGGGTGGGGGTACACGCCCCTCCTGAGGCACGTGATGCTCCCGTCTGGCAGCAGGGCCAGAGGTGGTTCTCTGGGCTCTAGCTGGTACGGTGAGTATCTTCGAGTTGTTGCTGGTACTGCTGGCCTACCAGTAGGCAGAACAATCTGGCAAAAGTTAAGAAAGTCAGTTATGAATTTTATATTAAGGTTTTTTAACAAATTTTATTGTTGCATTTCATTTTTACTACCATGTATCATGTTATAAAATCATGCCCTCCAAATCAACTTTTTTTCGCAGTGAATGCTGGATTTTAAGGATTTTTATTAAATGTCTCCATGTTTATAATTGAGGGGGCTTAAGGAATTTTGTAAAAAAGAAAACCACTGTAAAATCGGTGTATGTTTGCAAAGATTGATTCTTGTTTGATAGCATTAAAGAATGGATGTTTTCTCCATGGTTTTCATACCTCCCAATTTTTGCTCATTTTGATGTAAAATCTGCACATTTTAGTATTTATTACGATTTTATGCTAAAGCACCATTCTTTACACGTTTCGAAATCCGATTGCATCCGCTTCAATTAAAACTAGCTCTTTTTTTGTCTACTATGCAATTCTACTGCTTTGATCAACAAATCTGCGTGAATTGAAATTTCATGGGAAAATCGCTGAAACTTGTTGATTGCAACCATGATTGGCTTTGGTCCTGGATTTTGAGTTCTAGAACATACGTACCAAACTTCAAGAGTAACCGTACTTTCGGTAGTATGTGCCGCACCCGTCGTATACACCGCAGCGTAATAGTTAAAGAAAAAGACATTTTATTGTATGCGCCGCACCCGAAGTGAAGCAATTTAAAAGCAACATGAACAGTGAAGAAAACTCAAAAGATTAGCTCTTCTAAATGTGTCTTAAAAATAACAACTTCTAATAATTTAGGACCTTAAATCCCCAAGCAGACTTGTGCCAATTTTCGGATCGCTACCGAAAAGTTAAGTACTATCGGGGCTGTAAAAACATTGAACGATCGTCTTAATAAATAATTACGCCTTAATAGATGACTTTTTAATTTAAAATTTTAGTTTCAATGAAAGTAATTCCCCCAGATTCCAGTGTAGAGAAGAAAATAATTTCTTTAAAAATGTACTTCTGTTTCGGAAAAGTATGTCAATGGTCTTAGTTAAATGTTACACTTCAAATGTTTATATCAGTTCGCTTTGTGAAAGAAAAAAAAAAGAAAGGTATTGTATTTATTAATATGTTTAAGTTTAAAACTGATTGATCATAATTGTTTTATTGCGCACATTTTACTTCAAATTAAAGTTAGGTACTTGTATTTTTATTTTATCGATTTTTACTTGCGTCAACTTATGTTTTTTTCGAGTTAGAAAGGGGGGGGGGGAGAGATAAGTGTCAGCGTCATGAAGAGGGCGATGAGATCAAAAAGGTTGGGAAACACTCCTAGATGCATACTTCTAATGTCTAAAATGCTTAAGATAAGGTGCTGAATTAAGATATAAAAAGTTTGAAGCGAAAAGAAAATATATGAAATATAACTTTTCATTTCTATAGTTCTGGAGCATTAATGTATTCATGATCATTTGCGTTAATTACGTCTTAATCTTTCTTCACTAAAAAATCAAGATCACTTATCAGGGAATGACTCGAAGCTTTCAATGTAAATTTTTTGGTACCCTGTCATTACAGTTTTTGTACTCTCTCGGATTGTCCTCTTTTGTCCTTTCTAAAATATCTTCTTCCAGTGAGCTCTGAATTGTATGTTTAATAACTTTATTTCTCAGAAAGAGCTCTGGAACCAATCGCAAAAAATGTTTCCAGTGGCCCAAGCACCCCAAAGTACATTTCATTGCATATTATCTGCAATCTCAATAGTTATGACTTTGAAAAAGAGTACATTTTTATGCGTTGGCAGTACCATATTCACGTGAAACGAAATAAAGTTGTGAAATCTTAAACCACGCACGAATCAAAGCCACGCAAAGTATTTCAGTTTGTTTTCTGCAAAACGTGTTCAAGGGTTGCCGGGGGGTGGGGGATATCGTATGTGCCACACCCAACGTTTCCGACGCATCGGCAATTCGAACTTTTTTTTTTCAAAAGTATCGCGGCGCTTTCGGACGAAAAAAAAGTTTGTAAAATTTATGCACCTGCTGTTTTTACAAGCATTTCTTTCTATCTCCTTTTTTTTTTTTTGAAATTTCCTTTTACTTATTTTAACGAAATTCGTTTTTCTAGTGGGAGGAATTTTCATTTTATTCTAATCGTTTCGCAATTTTAGTCAATTCCTTCCTACTAGACGATTTAATTCTTTGCGAATTGAATACGATTGCACAGCAATCTTTGTGGGTTGGTGACCGTTTAGCAAAAGTATTCCAACTAAAATCCGCGGCAAAAAGAGGAAAACATTGCTCAGGATATAGCTCATTTTTTCAGAGAAGCACTATATGTGTGTATCGTACTTGAGTAAGCGTTGTAAAAAGCATAAGACAAGCAGCTTGGTAAAACAAATCAGGCAAATCATACTTTATTTTTTCTACTTACCAACTCTTTTGGCCCTGTGGGAGGGCGATACCTTTCTGTTGTTGGTCTGGGTGTCGTTCGGATTGCAGGTCTCGCTCTGCGAGTTGAAGGTTTCACTGTAGATAATTCTTTCGTCGTTGGTTCATCTAAGACATTTGGCCTAACTAAACGTCTCACTCCAACAGTTTGTGCTAACACGTAATTACTATTTCTCCGGTTCTGTGGTTTTTCACTGTCTGACTTTGTACCAATAAGCAATGTTCCTGGAGGGTTCCTTCTTTTGGCTTCTCCAGGAATCGGCCTCAACCGAACTACGACCCTGCGATTTGCTGGTGTAGATTTGGGCTTCGGAGTTGTTGTCGTTGAAGTAACTGGTTCCTCTATTTCTTCTTCATATACGTCCATTTCTGTTGTGGATGTTTTATGTTTATTTCGACTTGGCGTTTGGTATACGAATGGAAAATCGAATCCATCATTGATATCCTCTTTAGCTGATGAAGTGGCTGTAACTTCATCATCTAAATCATCGTGGTTTACCACTTCAGCTTCTGGTGCTGGAACGTGATATTGAGGGCCTCTTGGCCTAACAGTAGATTGGATGCTGTCAGTTTTACCATTCCTATCTGGTTTAGCGTACTGGTTAAACACATCAGTCGGAGTATTGGATGTTGTAGTTTTGGGTCTTAGACGATTCGGTGATCTGTATTGCGGAAAAGCTGGGCTCAGTGTGGAAGTAGCCTCGTTTGATTCTCTTCCGTGCAATTTATCATGTATTTGATTTACTCCGAGTTGTTGAAGCAGCGTAAGTAACTCCATTAAGCTTTGACCATTCATGTTAATTGAATTTAAAGGTGCTTTCAGTGCATCCAGATCATCTTGAATATCCTTGGGTATTGGCTTCTCTGTTGTCGTCGTCGTGGTAGTAGTTGTTGTAGTTTTCCTGGCGCGAGGTCTCGGTTTAGGTTTGGGGGTGGTGCTTGTTGTTGTTGTCTTCTTGACTCGGCAGACAACATTTGAGGCATAATCACAAGAATCTCTCAACTTATTGAAATACAATCCTGAGGGACAAGTGAAGGAATGGGCCACTAACCCTAGGTTAGACGGTCCACTGTCAAGACACCAGAAGTACTTTTTGCAATCAGTTGGGTGATTGAAGAAACCTTCATCTTCACATTCAAACGCTGGCCCTGGATCTGGTGTTGTAAACGGAGGTGGGGTCGTTGGCTTGATTGGTTTTGAAGTTGTTTTCGCTATTTGCTGACGTCTGCTGGCTCTTGGAGTGGTACGCTTCGGTGCTGCAGTTGTTGTCGTAGTTTTTTCCTCTTTTAATAACTTTGTCCCATCCTGTAGTGCTGTTTTAAGAGTATTTATCAGAGGACTCTGTTCGCCATAGCATTTTCCTCTGAAGTCATCATTGTCTAAAGTCCAAACCATGCCTCCTCCAAGACCTTCTCTTACTATAAATTTTACCTATTAAAACAAAAGTATAATTTGTAATTCAACGATAAAAGTAAAACAAAGACAATGAAAAGTAAAATGTGTATGTTAGTTTATGATTAGATTTATGTATGTAGCTGATAGTGAAGAAAGTCTTTGAAGTTGACTGTTGTGATGATTCATAATGTTTAGGAATAGGCTTATAATATTCCTTAATGCAGAAAATGTTAACATTTCCTCTTATTGCACCCAATCAGCTTATTCAAAACAAGAACATTTGGCACGATACAAAAGAAGTCCAAAATCTTGTCCTTGTAATCTGCACGGCTGCCACTACCGACTTTCAAAAGACTAAGGGGACTAGTTTTAAGCAAAGATGACTATTTCAGCCAAACTATAGAAAAAAAAATATTTTTTTTAGTGACTTTTTTTTTCTTCTCTTCTCTTCTTTCCTTTTTTGATGAACTAATTTGAATAAAAACCTCGATTTTTTTCTTTTAACTTAGCCAAAAAATTCTTAAATTTCTTGCTTTTCGGGAAAAAAGGAGGGAACGTTTATCACGGGGCTTTTACTTTCTTTTATTTATTTTTTTAATTATAAGCGTTTTAAAACGTAGAGGAACAAAATGTTAATGATATCTTTACGATTAGAGATCAGCGGCTTTCATATTTTTATACGAAAATGTTTGTTTTTTGTGATCGCGATTTTGTTTGAAGAGTTTGTTTTCATGACTACAATTTTTGTTAACATTTTTACCCTGAATCACTAAAATTCTGCTTTTTATTTTCTTCTAGCCTTTTCTTTAGAATCGCTCTGTAATTTCCGCTCGATCAGAAATAAGATAAATCGATTTTTGGTGCCGTCAATCTTTAGTTGTCGTCACTTCACACACTCCAGGGTCCCCCGTACCTACCACAACTCGTGGTTTAACCAGGATAGGACCCTGAAGAGCGCTCTGTTCTTTTTGAACCAGAACTAAGGGTCGAACAAACCCTTGGCCAGCACCCCCAGAAGTATCGTTTCACTTAGAGGACTGCGACCACGACATTTTTAACGTCCCAAACCACCATTAATCAAGACGGTGGATCTTTGATCGGCTGGGGACCGAACCCGGGTCCCTCCGGTCACGAGTCCGACGCCTTACCGATCGGACTACCACGGCCCTAGTTGTCGTCACTTCTAACTCAAACTTTTTTCTTTATGCATCGGAGATTAAAAATAGGCATCAATCTCTTTTAATCAGCAAGTCCCTGATAGTTTATGGTAGTCTGTATTTTTATATCATCCGCTAAAATTTAACTACGAATATAAAATCTCAAGTATTGAAGGCATGCTGCTCGGCGACACATTGCAGTATTCAAGTGTCTAAAACCGGGATTTTATGCTTACCTTCTCAACGATAATATCTTCATCATCGAATCCAACCCACTGATTGTCTTTGTAGGCGTATGGTCCCATAAGTTCCGGATATGGCGCTTCCAAATCCCAATCTTTTTCTTGAATCATTTGGCAGATCTAGAACGAATAATCAAAAGAATTAACCCCTGAGTTTTTTACATTTGATTTCAAAACATATTGAATTATTTTGAGGCCTAACTTGCTTGAAAAGTTTGAGAACAGTTGCTGAAACCTTTACCTCATAATAAGCCAAATAGCCCCCTTCTCTTGTCGCATCTCCTTTTTCTCCTGGACCTTCAGCAGGTGCTCCTATTTCAGTTTCATCAGGGTCTGCAAGAGTGTAAGATCTTCCGTATGTTGGAATACCAACTACCAGCTTTCTGCGATCAGCCCCCTTCTTAATATAATACTTTACAGTCCATTCCTGAAATCATTTATTGAAACTTGTTATTTAGTGTGAGACAAACAACTGAGTGTACTAAGTGCGAGGGTAAGTCGGGAAATAAGTTTCCCCTGGAGCTGGGGATAGAAGTGTGTATGAAAGAATAAAAAATAGAATGAGACATTAAAGATAAGACATGACTTTGTTTTTTCTTATAAGTACCAAAGAGATATACATTTTTCATGCCGCTTGGTACGGTTCAAAAAGCTTTCCAGGAAAAACTCGGGGCTTTGCATACGGAAGAAGTTTTTAAAGGCTCGTTTGACTTCAGAATTGCTTCCAAGCGCCTTCCGCCGAGATTCTTCTTTAAAGCCGAAAACAGATAGAAGTCACTTGGTATGAGATCAGGACTGTATGACAGATGGTGTAGGAGCTCTTGATCAAGAATTGAAGTATGGTTTTGTGCCGCAGTCGCCAAGTGGGGCCATCTAACATCAGAACGCCAAATCGGAGAAGGCAAGGCCTATTTTCCGAATTCGCCCTTCGTCCGTATGCAAAGCCCATGTGTTTTTCTGGAGGGCTTTTTAAAGCTTATTAAATGGTGTAGCAAATGTCTCAGCATCCTTAGTACTTCTGGCCAAAAATAGAATCATGTCCTATCTTTAATTTATCATTCTATTTTTTTACTATCATCTATACATCTCTGTCCGCAGTTGCCGGGGGAAACTTATTTTCCGATTCACTCTAGCATAATCAGTAGTCAGGCTCTGGTAAAAAGACTTACAATTGGTGCAGACTTAAACGACTCAATTTCTTAAAATAGGGAAAAGGAATCACCAAAAACGATTGTTGGCGTTCTAATCCCCACCAATCCACGAGCTTGTCCCCTTTTCAACTCAGACAAAAATGACCTCGTCTAAGGTCAAAGATCTTTTTACCAGAACCCTGCTAGAACTTCTAAAATAGTACTAAAGAAAAACTGAATAAAAACCAACATCGTTAATGTGTAGTAACCAAGAGTTACATAAGAGTGTCTTGATAATTTAAAAATCGACTTACGTGTGCTACTTGAGGCAGAGCTGAAGAGGGAGAGAAAATAAAGAGCTCTAAGTTAAATACTGCCTTTATTATAAACCAGACTTAAGCTACAATAATGAAATAAAAGGATACAAGTTATAAATATAAAAGGAAGGAATTCACGAGGAATCTTTTGTCACGTCCGACAAGCTGAAATTTCAAGTGTACTTTCTTCGAACTTTCTGTCTAATTTTGAAATCATACTCTAATACGGAAATTCGACATTAACGCTTTAAAAACGCAATTTAAATTACCTTTGGTGATCCTAAAACTAAAGGAGGAGAGGTTAAATACACTGCTCAAAACAATTAAAGGCTATTGAGATTTTGGTTTGATTTTACACCTAAAGACCATTTTGGTTGATTGATACATTATCGACTACACGTAGTAAGCTATAAGAGATAAAAATTACATTAGTTTAGCAGAAAAAAATGCTTTTTATTCAGCTTTTGGGTACAAAAGGGAAAAAAAGGAAAAAAAACCGCATTTTCTGAAAATGAGAAAAATAAATTAAAAAAAAAGTTTCCTTTGAAGAAAACCACTTTTAGTAGGGGGTATGGTTTCCCCGGACAGCTAGCAGTGTTAAACACCTCTGAGACATGGACTCAATGAGGGTATTAGTGAGAGACTGGGGTATTCTGCCCCACTCCTCCTGAAGAGCTCTTTCGAGTGATTGGAGAGTTTCTGGAGGTGATAGGCGTTCAGCCACTTGTCTTCCTAGGATGTCCCAAACATGCTCTATTGGGTTCATATCCGGAGAACAAGCTGGCCATTCCATATGTACTATTCCTTCTTCAAAACGAAAATCATTCACCCAGTTAGCACCATGCTGCCTGCAATTGTCGTCCATTAAAATGAAGTCATCTCCAATTGCTGCAGTGTAAGGGATGACGATAGGTCTGAGGATCTCATCCCTGTATCGATGACCAGTCAAAGTTCCATTTCGGAAGCTATGGAGGTCGGTTCGATTATCAATGGAAATGCCTTCGTATACCATCACACCTCCAACACCAAATCTGACACTTTCGCGCACAAATGCTGGATTATTTCTTGTGCCACGTTCCCTCCAGAGGAAAACCCGCCTATTGTCAGGATGAAGGGAAAAACGGGACTCATCAGAGAACAGGATATTGCGCCACTCATTTCTTCCCCAACTAACGTGCTCCGTTACCCACTCTCTATGGGCACGACGGTGACTTGCACTTAGTCTGACACACACCATTGGTCAACAGGCATACATGCCAACGGTGTGGAGTCGATTTCGGACAGTTTGTGTCGAAACACGGGTGCCAGTAGCCGAGCAAAGTTGTCGTTGCAGTTGAGTGGCACTCATATTTCGGTGCCTCCGAGCCGTTAAAGCTAAATAGCGGTCTTCATTGGACGTTGTAGTCGGTCTACGTCCTTGTCCTGATCTATGGTCAGCACTTTCAGTCTCTAGAAAACGATTCCAGACCCTGGAAACTACACTTTGAGAAACTCCAATGGCTTCCGCTACCTCGGCTTGTGTTTGGCCTCCCTCTAGTCTGCCAACAACTCTAGAAGCTTTTGAATTGGTCAAATGTCTTCGTTGAGACATGGCACACATCGGAAAAATGCTCTTACAGAACGTCGATCATTCTTTTCTGCCTTATCTTATAGTAAAGTGAGAGTGAAATTTCATTCGCTGCCGCTAAAAAGTCGTTTTCGACGTCAAACTCAAAATTTGCATACTATGAAGTTTGGAAATGAG